>PVKA01030815.1:0-26922 GCA_004027165.1 Ctenomys sociabilis | reverse complement strand
AGGGAGGAGCAGTGAGGCCCACCAGAGGCCGGCATGGGGCACCCATTTGTAGGGTGGGAAGCCTTTGCCCCTGCACTGCTGTCCCTTCTCCACCTCACCCTCACCTCAGCAGGCCCTTACAGACTTCATTTTGCAGAGGCCGATTTTCTCATATCTTAAAATGTGTGCATGTTTTAAAAAGATGCCATGACAGTTTTTCCTGTCTTCAGCCATTCACTTGAGCAATGGCTTCAGTGTGACCTTTTTGATTCTGAAATATTTGTTTGCTTAAACTCTAAAAAAAATAAACTTAAATAAAATGACAGTTCGCTGTGCAGTTTGGAGAAGGATTTGGCTGGAGCCTGCCACGGCACAATGACAATCGGGACCACTTTTCTTTTCCCTGCAGCCCAGAGCTCCCAGGTGCATGCACCCATTCTGTCTATCCACAGCATGCAGGGCTGTTTCCATGCATGCTGGGGGAAACTGAGGCTCAGGGGATGCTTGCATGCTGGGGTTGTGCCACCGGAATGATTCACGAAGCTTGAGAATCACACGACATCTGCTTCTGAAATCTATTTTAATTATGACAAGCCATGCTCAACGTACAATGTGTTGTCATCCCCACCTTGCAGGCACAGCTCGGCCACAGTGGGCGCTTCCTCGCAGCTCTGGGCCCGGCCTCCAGAGCGGTCCCAGCTTTCCTGGGAGATGCAGTCAGCCCCGCCCCGCTGAGTCCCTGGCTGGCCCGCCCTTCTGCCCTATGGATTTGCCTGTTCTGTGCACCTGGCCGAAGCAGACGTGCGTGATGTCCTTAAGATACACTCAGGTGGCTACCTGTGTCAGAAGTCACACTTGAAGTGACACAAGGTACATTTCTACATGGTGTACACTGAATTATGCAGGCTTATAATTATTTTATGTGAGCCGGGCGTGGTGGCGCATGCTTGTAATCCCAGCACTCGGGAGGCTGAGGCAGGAGGATTGTTGTGAGTTCGAGACCAGCCTGAGCTACAAAGTGAGCTTAAAGCCAGCCTGAACTGCATAGCGAGACCCTGTCTCAAAAAGACAAAAAAAAAAAAAAAAAAAAAAATTATTTTATGTGTTTGTCTTCCAAATCCTATAAAAGAATAAAATGCTCAATTATAAACCATGTTAAAAATCACATTTTAAGTTTTGTATTTGTCCATTTACTCGCCTTTGTGAGAACTTATATTTGTTATAGATCTGAGTCCCAGTCCAGCGTCCACTTGAAGGGCTTCCTTTAGCATTTCTTGCTGAGTGAGCCCTTGGCAATGAGCTCCCCCAGCTTGGAGGAAATACCCTCACACCCCATTTTTCCTCCCCATAAAGGACAGTTTTTCTGGGTACAGTGTCAAGCTTTGCTTTTAGAACCTAAACTACCCCATGCCACCTTTTTTGCCTTCAAAATTTCTGCTAAGAATCCTGATAATGTCATTGTGCATCTCTTGTGGTTGAACTATTTTTCTCATGTAGTTTTAAGTTGTCTTTGCCTTTCAACCATTGGATTATGTAGTATGATGATTCTTTTATTATTCTAGTTGGAGTGTGTTTAGGCTCCTGACACTCTGCGGGGCCCGCAGCCCTGCCCAACGTCCCAGCTGTGCACTGGGCCTCAGCACTGGGCCCCTTGGGCTGAGGGGCTGCCCGCAAGGGCCCCACCTGCAGGCTCCACTGGCTTCTTTCTCTCCCCAGGGGGGAACCAGGGTTGGGACTCTGTCTCCTCACAGCACCACACTGCACCAGTGAGCAGTGCAGCCAGACAGTGCCTTCCGTTCTGACGGAGTCTGCCCTACAGTTGGGCATTCGCTTGTGTGCTGCCAATTCTTAAAATTTTTCAGGTACAGGTACAGGGCCTAGATCCAAGGCTTCCACATTGAGCTACCCTCCAGCTCTCTTTTTTTACTCTTTGAAAGAGTTGTGTTTTTATATCTTAAATAAATTGTTTAAGTGGGGTTAAAATTTTGGGTCCACCTGCCTCAGCCTCCCAGTGTGCAGAGATCACAGTCGAGCCTCCAGGCCTTTCTCAGGAGCTGCAGTCCTCAGGTGGCTCCAGCATTCCCCCAAGGTTGCTGCCTGAGGGTGCGGCATGGGAGAGAGGGTGGGGCCTCCTGTCCACTGTCTTTTTTTCAATAGGTAAGAAACTGAAATTTATTTATCCTATCATACACACAAGTCACATCTCACAACTGAGTAAAACTATCATTTACATAAAACACAGATTAAAAATACATAACATTTGAATGCAATATTCTGGTCCCAGCAGTCAAAGAAATGTGATCCCAGCACTCACAACACTCTGAAGCCCGTGCCTTCAGCTTGCATACCGTGCCCAGAAGCAACCTCATTAGTGGCAGAGTAGCTGGGATGCTTGGGGCCACCCTGAGTCTGCAGCACAAATTGATTAGGTCAGAAGAGCGCTGACACACGGAGACCGAGACAGCGCCCTCTTTGGTGTCTAATCCCAATGGTCAGGCTTCTGTGTTCTTTCTCATTGTTTTAAATTTTCCCAATTTCCAGATGTTTACTACCAGAGCATTTCCCACCAAAGCAGAGGGACTTCTTCTGAACACTTGATGGCTCAGGCTCCTTTGGGCCAAGGGCTTTAGACTAAACTAAACAAAAGTGGCAGGAAAAATTGCTCGGCCCATGTTTGAAAATTCTGAACAAATCCTCTGTACAAAGCAACGGCAGTGGGGCCGGGAAGCGTGGTATTCATGTCAGGGCCATTAGGCTTCCACCTGTTGCGTCTAATCCTCCCTCAGCTGGAGGGGCAGCTAATCTGCAGCACATTTGTGTCAACAAACCCGCACACCACGCAGCCTAATTACCCCACTGCTCTGTGTCCCCCCGCAGGGCACTTTCAGCCTGGCTGGGAGCCAACTCGGCAAGCAAAGAGCTACTAATGAGCTCTGTGCAGCCGCAGCAACTCCGAGGGCTGGTTTATGGGCCCGTTCCAGAGCAGGGTGAGGTGTGTGCATGGGGTTCCTTCCAGCATGAGCAGGACTCCCTTCCCTTTGCAGACCAGGTTCTGTGCCAGGGAGGAAACTCAACAGCTTCCATATGACATAGCTGTTCTTCTGATTCAAGGCTACCGGAAACCCTGGGAACTGGAAGGCCCCGCAGAGGTGCAGAGGATGGGACGCACTGGCCAGGGAGTCAGAGGCCTGGTGCAACTGCCACCCTGATCTGCCTGACCTGGAAAGCCAGCGGTCAGTATCTGCAGGGTGAGAAACTCCACAGCTCAGGCCTCTGGTGGGTCCTACTCTGCCCCATGGGGCTCAGGCATGAGACTCCAGCCTCCCAGCCTCCAGGGAAAAAAGGCCCTGGCCCGATGGGGATAGTGTCTCATCACAAGCAGACTACAAAGACATGGGCAGCAGTACACAGTGCACTGAAGGGGCGTGTGCTGAGGAGGAGCCGAAGGGCACCATGCTGTCACATGAGTTCCTTAGTGCACATGCACCCCCCCCACATGCTCACACCCACATGCACACACACATGTACTCACACACATGTGCATGCACACATGCACACACACTCACACACATGCACACACCCACATGAACACACATATGCATATAGCCACATGCACACACACACATGTGCACCTGCACAGAAGCCCAGGGCACAGTGGGGAGGCACCACATAGCTGGGGGTGCAGGGATACCCCGCACAGTGGGTCATGCCCAATTGTGCCAGTGACTGGGATGCCATGGGGGTGAGGGCAGCGGCGGGCTAGGCACTCCACCCCTGCCTTTTCATCAGTGGTAAGCCAGCCACAGGCAGCACGACAGGCTTCTGAGAAGAAGCGCCAGCACAAGAGGGATGCCGCCTTGTGCCCTGAGGTCTCAGTGGCTCTGGGTGGCAGGACCTGCTCCCTGTGACTGTTGTGGGACAGCTGTCACATCCGTGACCCAGCACTGACCCAGACATCAGTACCCGCTGTGTAATCACGAAGGGAGGGCGATCAGGAACTGTTGCTAGTGCCGGGAGAAAAACAGAAGAGGCTAAGCAGAGGGTGCAGGAAGAGGAGGGGCTGCTAGTGTCTCCATGGCAACAGGAACATCTTCCCTGAAGGCATCTGCCTGGAGACAGCTGAGCCAGAGAGGGTCCATGGGCCTGGGTGCACGAAGCTGCAGCTTGGGTCCTGCCCACCACGGGCAGATGCAGTGGAGGCCAGACGCACAGTGGAGGAGCCCACAGAGGAGGACACACAGGCTGTCCAGGGCTTTGCCTGAGCTGTGGGGCTCTTGAGATGGGGACACCACAGAGCTAGAGTGGAGCGACCGCAGCCCTTCCAAGACTGGGGTTCTCCTCTAGCTGCAGGGCTGGCATGGACACATGAGGTGACATAGACAGAGAAGGCCAGGGAATCTGGCTGTTCTGTGATCCAGACATGTGGGATAGAGCCCTGGCCCCAGATGGAACTCCAAGGCAGAGGGTGAACACTCAAGAAAATGTCACCTAAAGCACCAGAGCTTGTTGCTGTGGCCACACAGCCCGGCCCCCACCGACACGCTCTTACCTGGGAATTCGGATCACTCGAGCCATAGCTGCCTCTTGGCAGATGCCCTCTCACTGTTTCTTCCAGGTTCTTAAGAGGACATTAAGTGAGTCACTCCATGTGGCCCCTGCGCCCTGTGACTCTGGTACTTCCTTGCTGGCTCTCAGCCAGGTGCAATGAGGCTCCTCAGAGGAGGGCAGCTGAGGGACAGGGTGGGCACAAGTCCCCAGCCTGAGCCTGGCCGATTTGCCTCTGACACGTTCTCGGTTGCTGTGGACGAGGGACTTGCCTCCCACCTCTAGTCAGTGTTTTCACCTGGAAAGTAGAAATCGCATTAGCACTGTCTGCCTAGAAAATTTAGAGTGAGAATTAAACAAAATATGTTTACCCTTAGGACAGCAGGCAGCATAAGCTATGCAGGTGGGCATGTGGAGCCTCAGCAGGCACAGGGAGGGTTTGCCGCAGAAGTATTCTGCCCACAGATGGCCTTGGCTGCCCCACGCGAGGCTCTGCTAAGTCAGACCTTCTAGACACAGGAAGAGGCAGAAGGAGCAAGCCACCTTCACAGTACCGGTCTAGAATCTCAGTGGACGCTGCACCGACATCTCGATCTCCCTGAGGACCGTAGACGCCCGTCCTGTGAACAAGGCAAGCAACATCCTCCAGCGTGCTGCTGGAGTTTGTGCCAGAGGTTCTGTGCAATAAAATCGAGGTGGAAAATGTAGAGTTAAACAAAGTTAACCAGTTTTCTCTTCCAAGAGTTTTCTCAGAGTCTTTAAAACAATAGCAGTATTATCTATTTTTTATTAATTTTATTGAGAAAAAATTTGCAATGAGAAGGCTTCAAAACAGGTTAGTAGGAGAGTTACAGCAATTAATACATTACATATGGTTGTCTTTGTAGTGGTCATTCATAGCACAGGATGTAGACATGATATCCTGCCCAAACACTATTAGTACAAATCTTTCTTCTTATGGAATTAAGAGAAAGAAGCTGTATATCTATACTTACTATTTTGTATATATAGATACAAAATTGTCCTTCATTTGTATCCTCTTTGTTTGTTTAGTTTTGTCAGAGATGAGTATCCCATTACCATCAAAATATTGTAGGTGCATGAATTCAGCAAAATATTCCAATATAGTCCAGTAGTACACAATAGTAGTGGGTCATCCGCAGGACTGGCAATGCCTGAGTCTGTTGACTTGAGCCATCCATAGCTCAGCATATTAACATGGCTTCACTTTTCATACCTTGCTTCTACATTTTTCTGCTGGATGGTTAAGACCAAGATAAAGCAAGACCTACATAACAAAAAAATGTAACTCTTGTATCTGACAAGGTCAGTCAAATCCTCTCAGGATTTACCCTGAAACCCTGTACCACACTTTGTAGATCCTTTTTCAGTGTCAGCCATGTGGATGAGTCACAGCCATTGCTTGACCAATTTTCTCTCTGTGAAAGCCTGAGAGAATGTTTTCTTTCCATGTGACTCTCCTTAGGCACACTCTACATCATCCGTCACATTCCTCTGTGGCCCCATAACCTCCTGATCAGAAAATTTGGGACACAACTGAGTTACATGATGTTACAGTACAGGTTCTCCTATGTCCTGAGTCCTCACTGACCTTGAAAGGCTAGGGCCAAGATGTTGGCTGTCCCTGCTGCAATAACAGTATTATCAATCGCAAAGGATCATTTTTTTAAAACTTTGCAGGACCGTGGAAATCTCAGCTGCTGTTAAATAATACCAGACTGATGCTTTGGGAAGCCAGGAGGTGAGGCGGTTGGGTCTCCGTGACATCAAACTGATTCTCCCTGAGCCTGTGGGAAACACAGCCTGTTGTCACCACCCCACACATTCAAGGCTTCAGGCACTGCCGGAGGACAACCTCTGACAGAGGAGCAAGAAAAAGAACCCATTCCGGGGCTTTGAAGTAGCCTGGCGTGTCTAGGACCTGGGGCAGAAATGTCACTCTTTCTCATCCTCCTGGTCAAAAGTTCATCAATCTGATGTTTGCATAAAGTTCTAGGTATCTTTTTATGTCTAGAAAATTTGTGTTTCCAGGGACTGGGGATTTGGTTCATTTGTAGAGCACTTGTCTAGAAAACTGAAGTCCTGAGTTTGGTCCTAGCCACCAAATAAATAAATAAACAAATAAATAAGAAAGAAAGAAAAGAAACTTTGCATTTCTCAAAATATCAGGACTCCTTAAAAATAATCCCTGAAGTGGGAATCTTGACGGCTAAGCAGGACCTCGCCCTAGAGCCAGGGATCCACTTCCTGAGGTGGTTTGCAGCCTGCTTGCAGACATCAGAAGTGCTAAGTACAGATGCCCCCCATGGCCACTCCACCCACTCACCAACCACTTAGAGACAGCAGCCCCTGGACCAGGGCCAGAGCCAGAGGGGAGCTCACAGGCTCAGCCTTAAGCCCACACAGCTCCCTGCAAACAAGCCCTGCCAAGTCCTTTAGTGAAAGGCAACACAGGAATGTGAATTGGTAGGATGCAGGACAGGTGTGAGGGGAACTCAGAGGCACCCGCAGTGGTGGGGTGACGCAGAAGGTCCTCAGAGCCTGAGCCCTGGCCTACCTGCCTCTCCCCGGCATACCCTGCACACCTCAGCACACCAAGAGGTGCTCCCCAGCCGATCACTGCTGGGAGAGAATCAAACAAGTAGAGAAGAGCCTCTGAGTCTTAGAGGTTGGGCCTGGATGACAAGGACAGCTCTGAAAAGCAGGCCTCCAGCGTGCCAAGTTGCATGCTGATCGAGAAAAAAGGAAACCAAACAGAACCTCTTTTCTTTCAGAATTTTGGGCCTTCAGCTCCGTGGTTCAAATATGCCAACAGGAAGAGCGAGAGGGAAGCTGATCGACACCTGCAGCCCAGTGCTTGGCTGAGGCCGGTGGTGCCCAGCTCAGGAAAGGGCTCGGTGGTGGGCCTATGCTGCCCCAGCACCTCCAAAGCTGGCGCGCAGGGAGAGCAGACCTGCTCTGGCCGCACGCCAGTGACGAACGGGCGACTTCTCGAGCTGTTGTCTCATCAAGTCGCATTTCCAGTCAAGCTAACTCAGCATTAACTGACCAATCACTGGAGAAACACCCAGCACGACGACGACGACAGCTAGCTGCCTTTTCTGAACCACATTAGGCAGCAAAACACCAGGACTGCAGTTAACTGCTGCTGGGCATAGGAAAGTCTGCAAAACGCATCAGAGTCCCAGAGGCCCTCCAGGATATTTCTCTCCTTCCTAATATTTTTAGCCAGTGTTTCTGTAAGAAGCCTGTGGCAGTGTAAATGGTGTCACTTTTCCTCGTAACCCACTCTTTCCTTTGGTTTCAATCACACAAACTCTGTTGAAATCATAATTTTACTGCTGAACTACTTAGGTATTTCCAGAATTTTTATCATAGAAGACAACACCATAAGGAATTGGAAGGTGGAATATTATTTTCAGTGATGATTTCTCCAGCGTTTTTCAGAAGTCAGATCTTTTTAGTGGAAATAAATGTTTTCAGCAATGCTGTACTTTTTTTGCTCACAGTATCTGCCCCTGAAGGGATCTCCTGAGTCTCACCAATGCTGGGATTGTAGCTACCGTAGTAAAACTCCAGGAGTTATGTATTATATGCAGTAAAGCTGATAGTTTATTAAGTCCAGTACTAAAGCTACAGGCAAAACAAAGGCCACCATATTTGGCCAGCGGGCAGCTCTGACCCAGGGCGGAGCTACAGAATCTCAGCAGCTGCAAGTACTCACGTGGGATTTTACTATCTCCAGCTCAATACAGTCTTCTGATTAAAATCCTGCTCACTACATCTCGGGCTATTCTTTTATTAGCTCACAACCTGCATGTGTCACAGAAAGCAATTTAGTCAGACACCTTGTCTAGGCGCAGCTGGGAAGAACGCTTTGAAAAGATGAACAGGTATTCTTTAAAATTCTACAGAAGAAACCTGAGACGCCAGGAACATGGCCCAGGCGTCGCGGACACCCGTCCCCAGGGCACGGGTCTGTCCCTCTGGCATCAACCTTCCTGTGCGGGACACGATGCTTGAGACTCAGAGTCCAGAGAATCTGGGCTGCAGTTCAGCTAATGGTCTCAGGAGATTCTGTCCACAGTCAGCCCGGGAAGCATGGGAGGGGAACAGCGCTACAGAGAAGGCGCTCGGGCCCAAGCACCATACCAGGGTCACTTCTCCATGAGCGACACCGGCACACCGGGGAGTGCGCCCCACCAGTGCCAAGGTGGCTTCCGGGACAGCAGGCTGACCCTCCTCGCCACCCAGCGCACGCTCCCGCACGCTCCTCCTAGACTCCTCCACGCCTTCATGTGGAGGACTGAGCTCCTGCGCTGCCGAAGCCGCGGAGCCAGCTGACGCAGCTTCCTTGGTGATGTGCTACACTGGCCATGGGAGTGGTGGATCGGGGACACCGTGCTGCCAGGAGGCCGTCCCGGCTTCGTATTTGGCATCCAGTCGGACGCGCCTGCAAGGCGCAGACACCAAAGCTGTACTCGCTGGATTCCTGGCCTCACAGTTGTGCAGACTGAGAGCTCTGGGAAGGCCTCCGGAGCCCAGCTCATTCACAGGGGGTGCAGTGCGGATGCGCGCCCCAGTGGCGGCAGCAGCCCGAAGAAGAGCGGTGCAGTGAGGTGCTCTCCTGCAGAGGGCGCTGCTGAGCGAGGCGTTGCCGGCCCAGGTGTCCAGGTAAGGAAGGTGCAGGGTCTGTGCCCGCTGTCACCATCAAGGCTCCAGTCATGGGAGGTAAAATGGAGGGGTGCTCAGCACACCCCACCCTGGCCTCAGGCAGCTGCCCAGCTGTGTCTCCAGGGGCCAAGAAAACCTTGAGTGCTGCCTCTGCTCTTGCCACAGCAAGGTACACAATGCACGTTTTATTTGTGTATAATACGTATCCCTTAGAGAATGGTTATTACTGCTATTTTAGTCAGTGATAAACGCCTTTCCAGGGGCCGGGTAGAGACAGAGGAGACGCACAGAACTAACTCACTGGCACCACTCTCACTTGCGTTGATGTGGATGATGACCTGTGCTTGGAAAGATTTTTATTTTCTGGGAAACTATGAGTGGTAAAGATAAGTTAATTAATTCTCCACAGTTATAGTCAAATATGTGTCAAAAAGTTTGACACTCCTCGATTTACGGCAAGCTCCAAAATCCCCTTTCCTAGGCTGGGTGTGGTGGCACAGGCCTGTAATCCCAGCACTCGGGAGGCTGAAGCAGGGGCATTACTGCAAGTCCAAGACCAGCCTGGGCTACAAAGTGAGCTTAAGCCCAGCCTGAGCTGCGTATCGAGGCCCTGTCTCAACAAGACAGAAGAAGACTCCCCTTTCCTGTCCGAAGAACTGAGTGCCTGACGAGGCTGAGCCAGCCTTAGTGTGGGGCCATACCGGGCTTCAGCTCCTGGCTGCAATGCTGAGACAGAGCCGTCCTCTCCTGACAGCAGTTATCAGGCACACTCTGCGTGCAGTGGCACAGCGTCACAGGCACGGTGGGGTATGGCGAGAGGTGGAGCCTGAGAGTGACCTTCCCAGCCTCTGGCCAGAGTCTGGCTCAACTCAACAACCCTCTGTGGAGTTTGCAGTATGAAAGCTTACATGAGTAGTTTTAAAACAGAGTGCATCAAAGACCTGAGCTTCAAAGACCCTGTAAGATCTGTGTGATGTGTCAGGCTTGTCAGGCAGGCGAGCGGCCTCCTGCTTGTGTCAGCTCTGGATGGACTGTGAGGCACTGGAAGGTGGAGAAGAGAATCAGGGGTTCCAGAAAAAAGAAGCCCACAGAGTTGAAAGCCCAGTTCTCCACGCTATCTGTTGTTTGCAAGAAAATGAGGTTAGTGCTTTGGACTAGACTGGGGCCACCAGGAGAGCTGGGAGGGCCCCCTGCTGCTCTTGGGTGTGCTTTCTCTCTCAGTGGCCAAAGGGTCCCCCAGGTCACACCAGAACAAGTGACTGGGCCTCAAGAGAGGCTGACACCTCGTCACCCACATGAAAGCCGACTTGGAAGACAGTGTGGACCTGACCAGGAAAGCTGTAGGCTGAGCCCTGGGGCGTCAAAGCGCATGTCTCCTCAGCACCTGGGGGTGGCTGAGGACTTTTGTAGACAAGGCCCCAAAACTATACATGTAAAAGCATCCACTGATCACACCTTATTCTAGTTGAAAACTTCAGCTAATCCAAAGATGTCATTAAATAAAAGAAAGAAAACAGGCCTAGTGGCATACTTACAGCTCACAGTTTGGACAAAAACAATGAACAACAAATCATGACTAAAAGTCTAGAGCTGATGCTTCACAAGAGAAGTCTTCCCACTGAGAGGGAAGACTGCAGGAAAGGTGGTTCCTCTCAGAACCGTGTTCTTTTGAAACTGCCAAGCTCTGTGACTACTTCATGGCCATCATTACTTCCTTGACCCTTGCAACCATGAGAGTGAAATCAAACATGCAGGGCCCCTGATTGTACCAGGCTGCATGAACTGATGGTGGTTGACCCAGCCTTGTGGCCTGTGGTCTCTCCCTGCTAACCAACCAGAAGAGTCACCAGGCTGCTTTGTCTCACCTTTGGACCTCCTGCTTGGGCCTCATGCTAAAGCCCTAGACCACAGAAACTGGGGCCTGAGATTCTGGGAATGATTGTAACCAATGCCTGTGGACAGAAAATAAAATCGCCTCCCAATCTTCATGTCCTTTTGGAGCTTCTGCTTGACACCAAAGCATAAACAGCTGATTGGGATCAGAAGAGCTCCACCATTAGCTACCAGAGAAATGGAGCTGGGACCACAGATCCAATGGGTAAATAACTGGAGGACAGCAGGAGCCAGGCAGGGACACTTCTGATGCAGGCCGGGTGCAGAGTGCCAGCCCATTGGGAGCAGGAAGTGGCTCAGCAACCCCCAGCAATGGAGCAGCCACTCCTCAAGGATTTGTCTAACAGAGAGGCACCATTGTTCACCAGGAGATCTACAGAGATTCTCCAGCACCTTCTGTATGGTTGCCAAAACCTGTAAATGATGAGCTAATTGCAGCATAGTAAGTAGGGAGCTATTCACCAATAAAAAGGAGCAAACTGCTACAGCCAGCATGGTGGTGTACAGCTGTGATCCCAGCTCATGGGAGGCTGAGGCAGGAGCGCAGGAAGTTGGAGCCCTGGCTAGGGCAGGGTAGCAATGCACCAGGATCCTATCTCTGAAACAGCAAAACCATCGCAGTAGTAAACTTTTGTGTCTCAAGAGCACTTCGTATTCCTGCAAGCTATTGAGAAGCCCAAAAGGCTGTTTAAAAGATGACTTGGAGCTATTTGCCATATTAGAAATGAACACAAAGCAACTCAAATGTTTCTTCGCTTGCTCCTTTTAAAATAAAATAACAATGGTAATCTTATTACATGTAAAGTATACTCTTATGAAAATAATTATACTTGGCAAAACAAAAATACTTAGTGAGAAAGGGGGTATTGCTTTATTTTTAAGGATCTTGCCCATGGCTAACTTCAGAAAAAGGCACCCCGACCCTCATATCTGGTTTTTCATCCAGTCTGCTGTCTTGTCACATTGATGTAGCCCTGGAGGAGCTGTACTACGTGCTGGGAGAGATGGACACGTCCATGTGCTTCCTTAATGATAAAACCACCCCTGACTCGCAGAGACCCTGAGAGGGCTCAGGAACACACTCAGAAAACCACGGTGCTGCTGCTGCACCTGGAGCGTGGATGGACTTTAGGGCTCACCGAGCAACAAAGGCCATGCACGGAGAGGAGTGCGTGTTGTTCCATTTATGTGACGTTTTACGCTAGGATGAGCTCGTTTAAGCTGACAGAAAGCCAGTGGCTTTCAAATAATGGGGAGGTAGGGTGAGAATTTAACCAGAAAAGTAGAGAAAACATAATGGAAATGTTTAGTATCTTGATTTGGGATAGAGACTACACTAATGCAAGTATTGCCTGACGACATGTCAGATAAAACATACGGAACTGAACACTTAAAATCTATTCACTTCTTTGTAAATATTTAGTGCAGTAGAAAAGAATTAAGACAGCTCTATTTATTTATTTATCTATTTATATTTGGCTAGCTCAGCCTATCCCAGGCGGGGGTGGGGCTGGCTCTGCTCGTGGTGCCTCAGGTTGAACCCTGCCTCCCTAAGCTGCCTACGCCTGCCTAAGCTGCCACTTTCGACTGCTGAGCTATCTTGCCAGCCCTTAAGACAGCTTTAAACACTAGACTACAGTAGAGTACGAGCTGGATAGACACAATTAGAGTTACAATTTTTCTAAAGTCTTTAAAAACAAAAGCAAAGATATTTGGTGAACCTGAACATTTAAACTTAAGCATGTGTGCTGGAGTTCCCAGGTGTCTGAAGAGCAGACCCAGGAGCCTTACAGCTTCCCGAGTAGTGGGGAGCAGGGTGGGTGTGCACACGAGCAGGGGTCCTCAGCAGGCCTTGTAAGTCCCAGCATATTCAAGGAGAGCAAGGCCGTAGGGGGAGGGAGAGAGAGAGAGGAGGAAAATGCAAAGCAAGCAGGGTGACAGCAATTCACAGGAATCTGGCCCCTGTGGCCCTAGGGCATGGCTGTGGTCAGGTTATTTTGTAACCAGATATTAAACTCACTTGTGTAGATTCACATGTTTCACTGAATTTCCCTTGTAAGATGAAGAGTTTGAACAAATTAGCAACTAAGGTTTCCCTGTTATCTCAGGGCTTCTTCTAAATATAACATAGTATTATGTATAAAAATAAAAATATTATAAAGCTTAGATTTCCTTTCTTCCCTTCAAAT
The DNA here is from genome assembly GCA_004027165.1 of Ctenomys sociabilis. NCBI lineage: Eukaryota > Metazoa > Chordata > Mammalia > Rodentia > Ctenomyidae > Ctenomys > Ctenomys sociabilis. Next base: position 13,621 of record PVKA01030815.1, on the reverse strand, counting down.
TGTGAACTCCAGAACTCTGGGTTTATCTGTGAGGCCTGGTGTGGCTGAAGATTTGGCTTGAAGTGTTTTTCAGGTGGGAGGAGACGCTCACAGGACCGCTCCAGAGGGGCAGGGCGCAGCTCGCTCTGCAGCTGCCTGCAGCGCTTTCCTGGCATTTGCCTCCTTGGTTGCATCTGAATCACCCTGTGGGGTGGCTTGTCCCCCCTCTCCTGGTGGCCCTGAGTGGTAAGAAAGCAGCTTAGCTCTGCAGGGCCCGGGTGACTTCCTCGGTAGCACACCAGAGCTCGCAGAAAGACCCCAGAGACTGCAGGTTAGACGGCAGGTGGCACTGAGATGCCCAAGCGCTCCAGATGGCAGGCGTCAGAACCCACTGGCCAGGCCAGAGCTCAAGGCAAAGGTAGCCAAGGAAAGAGGCCCCGAGAACAACCTAGAAGCGAAACCTTACTGGGCTTTGTTCTCTTTGGTTAATTTCTTTATTTCAAAGAAAACCCATTAACACAGGGGATCTCCACGTAGCACCATGCAAAGAGATGGAACATAGCAATTCCCTCCTCAGTTGTCCCCCCAGGAGTGGCCTGGTCCCCCTGGTCTGCTGTTCCTACCAGTGGCCGGGAGATTCCCTAGCGACACATGCTTTTCAAAGATCGTTCCTCAGGACGTGGAGATGGACATGCAAACTTCCAGGGGAGTCCCCGGGCTGCCCCTGCACGGACAATGGCCTGGTCTCCTGCGGGAGCCATGCTGGTGAATTCCAGCACAGTCTGCAGGGCCACATGAGAACCACCCGGCCATCGCCCCTGGATGGGGAGGCAGGTGACCCCTTCACTGTGGGAAGAGTGGCAGAGGTGACCCAGGACAGGTAGCCCGGACTCTCTCCTCTCAGCAAAAGCAGCCTCCAGAACCAAAAGAAGAATAAAAGCAGCAGGGCATCTCTCACACAGCTGAGAGATGTGCGGAATTTCTCATTTTACAATAGGTGGACACTCGTGGCCGTTTTTTAAACTTTAACTCTTTTCAATCAGTCTAATATACTTACAAATATGGAAAAGACTATTTATAGTACAAACTCTAACTAAAAATGCTTTGCTCAGAGACACAGACAATCCTATGGCCAGGATGTGAACCTGAAGAAATAATGGGATCCCCAAAGGGGCGGGCGCAGTGCGGCCACCCCCCCTGCCCCCCCACCCCCACACCTGCACCCCCCCCACACACCTGTGCCGCGCACCCTCCACCCCTCCCTGCTGTGTGGCCACACGGATTGGGCCCATCGCCCACGCAGGCCCTGCCCAGCTACTGTCTGGCTCATGCCTCAGCAAGACTGCCTGGAAGCCAAAGGGCTTTTAGTTCTCACCACGTATGACCTAAGGCCGCAGCAGGTCCTCCACCGGGAGTCACAGATTTTGGCCAGTAGGCTTTCAGCAGAGCACACTTTACTCTCGGAAGAAAAGCATCTTTGCGTCTCTTTGGAACTCTCACCCTCCACTGTGCATTCCTCTGTCCCACATCACCGCATTTCTCTCGACCCACGGGACACTTCAGGGGCAGTGATGAACAGCCTCGGTCCAAGCGCATTCCTTTCTGCTCACATCCCCTCTGCCCATCACCTCCACTGCAGCCTTTCCACCAGCTGATTAATTTTGTGATTGTTAGCACCGTGGTGCAGTGCAAAGCTTCCTGGAGCAATAACGGAGCTCTCTGTGGACCCTCAGGCTCAGGCTGATGGGCTACTCATCCCCTTACCCACCTCGTCAGGCCAGGAGAAGGACACCAAATGACTGCACCTTTCCGAAGTGCTCTACAGCAGCTGCCTGCTCTGGGTCCAACCAGAGCCACGTTCAGTGGAGCTGTGGGGAAAAGCTGTGGGGAAAGCTCCGCCTAGGTGGTGCAGAGGCCTGGACGTGAACGCTGTGCTACAGGACACAGAACTGACCAGTCTCACTTGAGGGTGCTCCCTGCGTGTCTCCAGGCACGGGGCGCAGTGGTCCATGAGCGAGCCAGCCCCGCGGTAGTGGTGCTTCCTGTCCTAACTCCATGAGTCTCAGCTTTCCAGACCCCAGGATCCATGCGCGGAGCGGTCTGCAGCAGGAGTCGCCCTGCGGCTATTGGAAGCCCGGTGCTCGCAGCAGGCAGCGCCCTTGACCGCCCCTGTGGGTTCCGGTGCCCTTGCTCACACCCTTTGGCTTGCCGCTGAGAAGTGCCCCAGAAGAAAGTCGGACTGCTAATCACACCCTCAGATTTGAGCATGACCTAGAATGCTCTGCCAGGCTGCCATAGACTGCTGCACTTCCGAGGGCGCAACCTGGAACCCCCACCTGGGCACCTCCAGCTCTGGGCCCAGCCAGGTCTGCCAGCGGCAGCCATAATTGCATTCAGATTCACGCGTACACAGAAGTTCCAGCCACCCTCCTGTTGTCTCCAGAAAGACAGATCTCTGACTTCCACAGCTCCACAGCTCCCACCTGAGACCGCAGATCACTCTTTATTATGACCTGTAGCTTGGTCTGCATGAGGTTGTTCCGCTGGCTTTTTCCCGGGACTGTGGCACAGCACCGTGACTGCCTCAGCCTCAGGCTCCAAATCCTAACCAGCTTCGTGTATTTAACACCCACCAGTCCAGGGCCTCATACTCAAGCTAGGAGTGAGGCATGTCGTTGAATAAGTGAAGAACTGTAGGCTACTTTGAGAACCAAATGCCAAGGACACCAGCACAAGGCACTCACAAGCTTTGTGGGAAGAAAGGGTGTCTCTAGATCAGCCTAAGGACAGGAGAAAGCCCATGGCGAGACAGTGTTGGAGGAGGCCTGGCCAGAGCAGAAATGCCCTGGAGTGGAGCACAAAGCAAGGACACTTGGACAGTGGTGGCTCTGGCTCCTGTGCCTGCTGATAATTCAGGGCCGTGCTGGAGCACCCTGGCTGGTATCTTGCAGAAAGCAGACTGAGTGACTAACCAGATTAATTTCAATCTCATTGAATTAAGCTGTACTATTTAAGCTTCATTTTTAAAAATGCATTTGGTATAGGGTCTCACTAACTAGGCAGCTCAGACTCATAGTGATCTTCCTGTTTTCAGCCTCCCCAGAGCTGGGATTATAGGTGTGAACCACCATGCTGGTCCTAGTGGCTGGCACAGTGAGCCCAGGAGGGTGGGGCTGGCACTGCATGTAGTGCCAAGGCTCGAACCCTGGTTCCTGTGCTTGGCTTAGTCCACTGAGCTATCCTATTGGCCCTTCTAATTCATTTTAATTAACCCATTCAAGCAAGAAACAGGAAGGATTATTGCAGCTAACATGGGGAGCTCCCTGCTCCCTGAGGTAAGGGCGAAGATGCTGAGAGAGTGGCAGCTCCCACCCCTCCCAACTCTCCTGTTCCTCTGGAGTCTGACTGGTCAGTGTCAACTCACCCAGCAAGCCTGCACCTGGCACACAGCCCCACGCCTACGCCTCTGGGCTGCAGAGGTTGAAGGGCAGCACCCACAGGGATTCCTGGAGGCCTCCTCCATCAATAATCCCAGGGCTTTTTATGAGGCTGGATTATGAGGCTTTGGAGAGTGGAGGACTAAGCAATACTTCAAAGCAGTGCCCAACTGCACCTGCACCATTTATGAAGAGCTATTAATAGAGAGCACACGATTCAGCAGTGGTCTTTAACTCATAGAGTAACAGTGATTTATGCCTCTGGCCTGAAAGGCTCCATGTACTTAGGCTCTAGGGTTGCTTGGTGGGGGCAGAGCTGGCCTCACACCTGCTCTGGATGGCTGAGGTCACAGACTGCCCGGGATTCTTGGAGGTAAGCAGGCACCAGCTCTGAAGGCCTGCACCCATCTCTCCTGGCCCCTGGCTAGGTTCTCCCCATTTTAGGATGGCGCCCAAGCCAGTGAGTGGACAGCAGCACCTTGCTGGGAAATCACCTCAGCCCAGACCATCCCTGTCCCTGGCCAACCTCCAGCCTCCCACTCCTCTCCTATACTCCTGCTGTCATTTGTTCTTCAGAAAAGGGACCAACCACACAAGTGTCCTCGGGGCCTGGAAGTCCTGGGACCAGCTGCACATGACTGGGTGCAAAGTTCCTGGCCTGAAGGTCACCTTGGAGTGGCCCAGTGAGGACCCAGCAGTGAGCCCAGCTCCCCTCAGGAGTTGGAGCCACACAAAAGCATGAAAAGGAAAGTGTACCAGTCTTATGGAGGCTTCAGGGCCATGCACTACTGGAGCAATCCCATGAGCCACAAAGATGGCTCCGTAATGCTCCAGTCCTTCAGAGAGAGGCAGTGGCAGGGAAGGCTGGGCGAGGTGAGGATGGGGGCCAGGGACCTAGGATGAATGGCCATTCGCACCCGTGACCTGGGGTGTATTCCCCCTGAAAATCCACTCATCTGTTTATAAGTGAAAGAGGGAGGGGCCAGAAAGATGGCTCAGTGAAATAAGTGCTTCCCTGGCAAGCACAGGGGCCTGAGTTCAATCCCCAGTTCCACAAAAAAAAAAAAAAAGAAAAGAAAAGAAAAAAAAAAAAAGTAAAAGAGGGCCTTTAGAAACTTCTCTTATTAAGATGCTCCATATTTCTTTTTCTTCCAGTTTTAATATAAGTACATGCTCCATGAGTTACCAGAGGTAACTCCCATCCTAGATCTGGCCTGGCATTGCTAACCAAAGTCTGATAACTGCTCCAAACCTTCACAGTGATGTAATTGAGGGGCGCTGACCTCCCTGAAGGAAGGCTGCCCCCAGAGTTCTCCACCAGGCACCCCTCCACCGACAGAGGGGGCATTTGCAGGACAGGGAACCCCAAGGAGGACAGACCCATGCCCAGTTCTGATGAGCGTGTGGCTTGGAGAGCTGCCTGCAGGCTGGGGCACTGCGGTCACGGGAAACGTGTGGCCACTTCTCTGCTCTCAGGCCGAAATTCTTTATTATGAATGTTGTAGGTAGACTGCTTCTAAGAAACCAGCAAGTACATAAAAATATACAGAACAAAATAAGATCTGCCATTGGTGCTGCTCCCTGGAAATAAGCACTGTATGTATTACAGTGCTTAACTGTGTACTCCTGGTTAGGATCTCTGCACTCTGAGCAAGATGACATGGACACTGGCACAGATGATTTGGCTGCAAGCGAGCCAAGGTCGAGTTGCTTCACTTTACACAGGCACCACCCTGCGAAGGCTTTCCCACGCTGAAATATTTCCAAGATGTGGACTTTCGTATGTCCAAGACTTTGGTGATAAGTCAATTCATGCAACCACCTCCCCTCGTGCTACGGTGCTGCTATTGTTTCTTTTGCTATTTCACATGGCACAGGCATGACCACCCTCGTTTAGGACAGGGAGGACAGAGCTACAGTGCCGAGACCCTCTACTCCAGGGTCCACTGCTGGAGTTCGAATCCCAGCCCTCCCAACAGCCCTGTGCTCCTCTGGCAAGTTACTTCGCCTTTCTGCACCTTGGTTTGCTCTCCTGTGAGATGGGACATAACGGAGCCCACCGGAAGGGTTACCCTGGGCATCCACATTTCTGTGTGCTTAGCTCCATTGCGCTGAGCTGGAGTCCCAAACATTTTACCTTTTGAGAGCGGGTCTTGCTAAGTTGCTAAATTACCCAGGCTCAACCTTCAACCTCTTGAAGAGCTGAGATGACAGGTGTGCCTAGGGCTTGTTTCTCCTGTGTTTCTGCTAATTTATGCTTTGGTTGTGTTCAATTTGAAGGGCATTTTCTACTTTTTATTGAAGTAATTGGAAGAGCAGGAGGGAAACTGCATCATAAACGCATACATGAGGGGAATTGGGGCTCCCTCCCCACCCTCTCTGCTGCTCTCCTTGCCCGCCCTCCCTGCCCCCTCCTCCTCTGGCCAGCAGCCCCGCTGATCTGACACTAATGAGTTAGCTGGGAACGGCGAGTCATCCGCCGGGATTGCAGAAGCTGGAGGACTGCTCCAAGCAGTGCCGATAAGATTACACAAGCCAGAGCCAGTGAACAAACTGCATGGGGAAGACCAGCAATCTTTTCTAGTTTTGCTCCAAGAAATGTAACTTTGGGGCTCTGTGCTGGAAGAGCTGAGGTCTGTGGAAGAGGACCAGGTCAGAGGGCAAGCGCGGGCCGCCTTCCCACTAGAGCGTTTGCAGCCTTGGTAATCTGGGGAACGCAGCTCACAGGAAAGGGGCCTCCCCAAATCGCTCTCCCTCCCCACTCTTGCTTCTGCCCTGTCTCTTCTCCTCTGCCCTGGGCCACTCCTGAGGCCCCCTGGTGCTCATCTTGGCAAATGCCTCCTGTGGGTAATGGTGCACCCCGGGGCTCGTGTGTCTGGTGTCCATCATTCCTAATAATGTGCCAGAATGACTTCACAAGATGTGGCCAAGTTTGTGTCTATGTGCTTCCTGATAAGGGGTTTTGTTCTCTGGGTATAGAAATCCATGTGGTAGTGGGGCCATGGCCCTGCCTGACTCTGTGAACAGTACAGCAAGAGAAGCTGCCAGCCTTGGCTTACGCCCTGCCAAGCGGGAACTCTGCAGGCCTGTGTGTGCGGAGCCCTCCCGGAGGGGCGAGAAGAAAGGGCGTCCACCCCAAGCTCTTCATCCAGCGGGAGGGGTGCTCCTGGAGCCTGTGAAAGCTCTGGGACAGTTTGAGTGTCCGCGGGGAGCCTGTCCTGCGGGTCCAGATCACACTCGACCCCTGGCCGATTTCAGGGCTTAGCCTCCCCACCACCCTGTCAGTCTTGTTCATCCTGTCCCCTAGTGCAGCTTTTTCTTCTGTTTCTTTAAATTGCTGGTGCTGGTACCTTTTCACAAAAATCTGTCATGACTTCAGACCAAATTAAAAGCTGTCCAGAATCCACTCAGGTCTGTATTACCTCTGAATTTCAAATTTACTTCTCAGCTGTCTTCAGACGGTGAACTGTCTGCAAACCCAGAAAAAAAGGCAGAGGCCAAAGAGGCCAGTGGCTGCGGATCCACCTAGCTGGGCTCTCAGCTTTGCCCCTGAACCATCATTTTAGCTCTTTGCAAGTGACCACTGTTGGGAGTTTTCTTCCTGGAAAGTAAATGTTAGTAGGAGGCTACTTTTGTGCTTCAAAACTTTTATATGTCAGTAAAATACTAGGCATAACAGTTGGGTAAGCCAGCAAAATGCTAATTGCCTACAATTGTACAGAGAGGAAAAATGGATTAATTTCTTTGCGGTGTATTTCAGTTCCCTTTGCCAACAGGGAGATTTCCAGAACTAGGCAAGGCCATTGTCACATCAGCTACAGAAGACAATCTCTGTCCTCAAAATTCAGAACAGTTCTTGTAGATTAGTGCTGTTAGTGTTTTGAAGCCAGCTGCTTTCTGCCCTCATATTCACAATATAAACTTTGTAATGAAAGCATGGCCATTTTAATCAAATATTTTAGGGTTTTCTTTGCAATATTTAGTCCACGTACATTTAATATAACTATTCACAGGCTTGGGACTATTCACACCATCATATGTGTGATTATTTATGTTCGGTTTCCTCTTGCAATGTCTCTGCTACATTCTTCTTATCTTTTTTAAAAAATTAATTGTATTTTTTAATGTTTCAGTTCTCCATTTTAACAAACATTAAATAGAAAAAAATCACACACTGATGACTAGAACAACCATCATGAAAGAGACACACCAAGAAAAGTAAACAGAGCAGGAGACTGCAGGAGAATCCCTGAGGAGGAAGACTCCTATAAGGAAATAATCTCCAAAGCTTATTCAGTCGCATCTGGGGAGATGGTCCATCTGTTAAACAACATTAAAAGCTTTATAAATATCTTAGAAGATAAAAATGTGATTGCTGTGGACAATTTCAAGGAACTGGCACTAAGAAGTCTTCTTAGGACACACACACAAGTGCATAGTGATCATGCAGCCACAGAAGCATGCCTACCACTACAGGCCTTGGAGCGGTAGAGAAATCAAGCTCTGAGTCGTGGCTGTTTTATCACAGTAAAAAAGAAAATCATAGAAAGAAAATATGGTGAACTTTCGTGTGTCCAAGACTTTGGTGATATCAATTCACACGACCACCTCCCCTCGTGCTACGGTGCTGCTATTGTTTCTTTTGCTATTTCACATGGCACAGGCATGACCACCCTTATTTAGGACAGGAGGAGAGAGCTACAGTGCCGAGACCCTCTACTCCAGGGTCCACTGCTGGAGTTCGAATCCCAGCCCTCCCATAGCCCTGTGCTCCTCTGGCAAGTTACTTCGCCTTTCTGCACCTTGGTTTGCTCTCCTGTGAGATGGGACATAACGGAGCCCACCGGAAGGGTTACCCTGGGCATCCACGGGCCGGTTCACGTTTCTGTGTGCTTAGCTCCATTGCACTGAGCTGGAGTCCCAAACGTTTTGCCTTTTGAGAACGGGTCTTACTAAGTTGCTAAATTACCCAGGTTCAATCTTCAACCTCTTGAAGAGCTGGGACGACAGGTGTACAGCAATTTTCAAGGGAATCACGGGTGTGCTCAGCCACCAACAGAGGGAACACTCACAGGGGTTCCTTCCTGGCTGTCTCCTGGCCAATGTGTATGGCGAGGGCTTGTGGTCCCAGGATCCTTTGAGCTGCAGATGGCAGGCAAGAGCATGCAGCTTACAGAGAGATTTCCAGGCCTCTTCTTGCCTGAGACAGTCACAGAGTGTCTTGGGACCTAACGTGGGCTGTGTAGTCCTGGCCACTTGTCACCACACAGTCAGGGGAGAAGGAAAGGCCTTGGGGCCTGGGCTGACAGAGAGCAGGGCACTGGCCTGCATGCCTCTTGGGAGTGCCAAAGTCACCCGAGAAACGACAGAAGGCAGACCTGGCCACAGAGGAGTTGCTGGGAGGCTAGGTTGCATTTGCCCCCTTCTGGCCTGAGTGGAGGCAGATAGTGACAAACAGAAATCATCCCACGACCACATAAGAACAAGCAGTCAAAGAGCAAGGGACTCATGACACAGAGTAGTAAGGGTGACAGACACGCTGCTAGGGCAGATTAAACACATTAGAATGTGCCACGCATAAAGACTATAGGCTGATGCAAGAACAGAAGGTCGTGACAGAAACCAAAAGGAAATGCTAGCTACAAAAGTATAGCAAGTGAATGAAAGACTCTGACAGATGAAATTAATGACAGAACACACAAAGCTTTGGGCTTCACCGTCTGGATGCTAAGCTTGAAATACTCTGTGAAAAGGCAGTAAGCAAAGCAATAAGAACATGTAAGGGAAATGCCGGAAGGTCCCCCGCTGCATGCAGGAGTGTCAGCGTGCGACAGCAAGGGGCAGGTGGATGGGAGACACCTCGGCCAGGATAACCATTTCAGAGTTAATGAACGATGAAAGGCTTCCTGTTAAGATGCTTGTCCCCTTCAGGTGTGGAGGCATAGGCCAGGACTCTGAGCTCTCGGGAGGCTGAGACAGAGGGTCGCTGTGAGCTCACAGCCAGCCTGGACTCCAGCATGAACTCAAGGCCAGTCTGAGCTACACAGGGAGACCCTGTCTCAAAAAGACAATAAATAAATAAATAAATAAATAAATAAATAAATGCAGCTTATTTCATACCTAAATATATTATAATAAAATCTACGAATTTCAAGGGGGCAGAGATGACTGAAAATGTTTGAAGACTAGGAAAATATGGCCTCACCTGGAAAAAGAATCCAATTTATGTGACCTAACTTGACAACAACACGGATACAGGAATTAAGTATTTTTTTTTAAAGGAAATAGCCCAGAATTTAAAATTTTATATTCCAGGAGTTGTCATTTAACCATCAGGATTAATAAAAGATATTTTCAGGCCTATGGACTCCAGAAATGTTTTAATATAAATTTATACTTTGAAAGAAATTGCTCAATAAAATATGTAAATAAAGATAAGTCAAAATAATGTACAAGCTGTGGAAGCTTAGGGGTCTCAAATGGTTTATTTAAATGGTCAAATTAAAAAAGAGGGTGTGTAGAAGAGATTATACCAACAACAACCCAAACTAAAACTGCAGACTAAATAACACAGGGAGGTGAGCGTGGAGCTCCCCGGTCTAAGTGGCGTAAGCTGAGCCGCTGGCCCTGTGAGCCCCGATGCGCCCGGACCGCGGCGTGGACGCAGGCAGGTGCCGGAGCTCGGGGCATGCCCTGGGAGCCGCCCCTGAGGACAGACCGCCGCCAGCAGGAAGGCAGCTTCTTAAAGAGGAGCCGCAGCGGAGGGAAAGAGCGGAGTCGGGTGGCAGCAGCCCCGGCGACAGAGGAGGTCCCCATGCACCCCGAGAGCGGGAAGTACAGCGTCAAGCAACCAAGCTCAAGGCTGCGTAGCTTTAAAGTGGCCTCAGGATGAAGAATTCACCTCGTGCGGGCAGTTTTAGGCTAACAAAAATTTACCATTTAATTGATCCTGAATTCATGTTTTGATCAATTGATTCAGGAAAGGGGTTAAGTAAATTTTAATATATATTTATGATTTAAAAGCTCAACAAGTTAGATTTTTTAAAGTTTATTCGGCTACAATACAGAAACATTCTGCATGAAATATTATTTTACTGAGAAATGCTGGGCATACTCGATGAGCCGGTGGGACAGTGTCCCCTCTACCGTCGGCGGCATCTAGTGTTGATCAAACATCTAATGCCATCACTGGGAAATTCTGTGGTGAAGTAAAAGAGCGGGACCCGGGGGCAGGCAGGGCCGAGCACCGGGCTGCTCGCGGGCGCGGTCTCCACCTGCAGCACCTGCCGCTCACCTGCACCACGGCCGGACCGCAGAAACGAGCGCGAAGCGAGCGGGCAGGCCTGGGTCCAGTCTGGGTCTATCCAGGCCTCGGCCATGGAACTCCACCCCGAGGCCCCTTTTTGGCTTCCCTTCCGAGGGGGCCTCTCAGTTGCCAGCTGAGTAAGATCCTGAGGGTCTGAAAAGAACTTCCTTTAGTGCAAACCCAAACCTCCTTGCCAGGCTGACAGAAGGCGGAGATGCTAAGCAAACCTGATGTCCAGCAGGGGACCGCAGCTGGCCTGCTCGTGTCCCCTCCCACGCAGCTCATCCTCACACCAGACACCAGGAGGTGGGGCATTAGCAGAAGGCTCGGCACGCCCACGCAGTGAGACACAACAGCAGACGGTGACTCGCCTGGCGCCTCCGCTAGCTGGGGGGCTGAGGCAGTAGGACCACAAGTTCAAGTCCAGCCTGGGCAACTTGGGACCCTGTCTCCGAAGCAAAAATAAACAAAACATTGGAGCTCGTTTCGTGCAGATTTTCTACCACTGCAGTACACGTGCATTATCAGCATGAACGGCGTCACTCCCAATGGCGGCTGAGCGCTCTCCTTCTTCTGGTGTGGACCGGCTTGGCACCACATGAAGACACACGTAGGGTTCATGCTAATAGTTTAAAATTTTAATTTCACTTTGCAGCATTTAATAGCAAATATGAAATACAAGCCAAGAGAGAGGGCTCCTTGAAGAGCGCTTCGCGTTTTAAGACCGTTAGCTACTCTTCCTTCTCCTGCTTCTTGACCAAGCAGCCTTATTTGCACTCAGCCTTGATTCCTATCTGCATAGGAAACAGTCAGGATTACAGCCAACTTCTTAGAGCTAACAAAATTTGAGACACAAAATGAATATCATTTGCTCAACTATCAATAATTGATCAATTAGGTAATGTAGTTTAAATACAAAATTAGCTACAAAAATTAATCAAATATAACAAGCAAAACCTCTGGAGAAATGTCAATTCTGTATATATTATAAAGTAAATCTGATTAAATAGAGGCCCAAGTTCTCAGTACACAGGCAAATGTTATAGAGGCATTAACTCCCTCCCCCCCCCCCGAATTAATCCACAAGTAGAACCCAGTTCTCATTACAAGCCCTGCTGGCACTTTTAAAAGGCACTTAATGAACTTTTTCTAAAAGTTTTTATGGAGAACCAAGGTGTATGCACAGCGAAAGCGACTTAGAAGCCAAGAAGGGGGAAAGGAGCCAGAGGCACTGGACACACACGCGAGTCCTGGCTACAGAGCTGAGGGAAAGGTCAGGAGAAAGCCCAAGACGGCCTGATATTCCAGACGGTGCTACAAACAGTGACAGCTGGGGGAAAATGCAACTCACAATGTGCATGAGAAATGCTAAGCCCCTGTGAACATCTTGCGTGCATATGTGGCCTCCGGGTGGACCAAATGTAGCCCACTACCTTGACGTAAGCAGTCTTCTGTGACCACAGGACCAACCCCCCACTGCTGGAAGGCCACTTACCTGGATGCTGGGCCACAGCCACCTGGAATTCTCCCGGAGAGAGCTGCTTCCTTCCTGCTCCACTCTGCCACTGCTGGTGGTGCGTGGAGTCTCATGCAGAGTGTATCTACGTGAAATATTCAGGAGGCGGGAAGACTTCTTTTTCTACAAAGCCCAAATGGAAAGCAAAATTGGTTTTTCCCATTAAAAAATGACTAAGTAGTCAGAGACACTGACACACTGTGGACCTCTATAAGATCCCATCTGAGCCCGGCACTGCTATCTAGGAGGGGGGAGGGAAAAGTTGGCCCCCTAGCCCTGATCAGGTTCTCCAGATTTTTAGCTGTGGTCATGAGAACAGCAGCTCTATTTCACGTCATCCTTTGTACTTGGCTTGTCACCCGCTAGCTAAGTCGCCCACCTCAGGCCTGACTATGGCCAGCACAGACATGCTTGGAAAAAACACAAGGTCCCCTGTGACATGCTGAGCTAGGCTGACTAGCACAGCAAGGACAGGGCATCCTGCCACAGCAGGGCCCCACCCATGAGACCATCATACTCAGGGCTTCAGAGCCCATGTCTTAGGGGCCTGGAATGTAGCAGCCTCTCAGAGCACATATTCTGAGATGTCTAAAAGCTTCAGCTGGTTCCTAAAGTTTCCCCTCGGAGACCCTAACTCTGCCCTAGTTCTGACTTGCAGCATATCCACGCCATGTATGCGTGGGTTCCCAGCAATGGCTAATGATGTGCATATCGGCTTCCCACTGCTCTAACAGCACCAGCAGGGCCAACTAAGGAAAGGTTTATTTTGGTCTGCAATCCTGGCTTCCCAGGCCATCGCGAGTTGGCCTTGGGGCGTGGGCATCATGGTGGAGGGGCCCGCAGGGCAAAAACACCCACCACATGACTGGGCAGCCAAGTAGGAGCAGCGCAGGAGGGGCCGATGACTCCAAGACCTCCTGCGGGAGGCAGCCTGCGGGGAGGTGCAGTCACCCGAGCGCTGTGCCACCATGGGGACCACTCTTCTGGCACCTGCTCCTTGGGGAGACACTCAAGATGGGATCAGTAGCAGGGCACTGGAGCCCTTCCCGCAGTGACCTGAGTGCTGCAGGCCTGATGCATTTTCAAGCAGTGTCACTCCTCCTTTGTTGACCCGTCCAGCAGGCCAGTCATCGCAGGTCGCCTGGGGGAGGAGTGGGGACTGACAAAGACATGGAACAGGGACACGAGAAATGGAGACAAGACAGGATTCTGATCAAGTTTCGTTTATTCAAGGAAGTGAGATAGCTTATATAGCAGAGGGGAGGGAAGTCAACGTCATCAATGAGGTAGATACATTAGGGTAATGTTATAGGCTAATAACATTCATGTGATCAACCAAAGGAGCTTGTCACAGGAAGTCTAACTAAAAGAACAAAGGCAGGA
>PVKA01030814.1:0-26923 GCA_004027165.1 Ctenomys sociabilis | reverse complement strand
CTACTTTTTTATTTCAGAAATTATTTCTGATCTGATCTCTTCTATACCTTTCTGCAGTTGTTTCTTTACTTCCATCGCCTTACTTCAGAGTTTTCAGGTTTGTGATTTCCAATTTCCTCTATGCTAGTGTCTTCTGCATTTAGGTGGTCAGAGGGCCTGAGACTTTTTGTTCCTTCTCTTTGTCCTTTTTTGTACCACTGATTTTTGACCTTTGCTGTAGAGCTTATATAGAATTATTACTTTAGTATCTTGTCCAAACCTATAAATTTCAGACTCTTCCAATTGGGTGTGACTTGTGTCTGGCTGCTGTGCTCCTCTTCTTGCTGCAGCCTTGCAGATGTACCCTTTGTGTCACCCTGGCAAGATGTTGTGTTCCTGAATGAGCTGGGTGGGTCTTGCCTCTAGCCACTTTGCAGGTTTTGCTGAATGCTTCCATGCTGTGCTTGTTCTCAGGGTTGGTTTAGGATTGGGAGGCCTGTGCAGTCTCATTCACAGGCTGGGCCTGTGCTCTGGCTCTATTCAGGATCCAGAGGCCCCCGGTGGTCTCACTCACATGCTTGGCCTGCACTCCGTGTCAAGTGATGATCTGATGTCCTGGGAAGTCTCAGGGAATGCCAGTTTTCTTAAATATATCTTTCAATACAGTGCTTAGTGTTAGTTATATGTTTTCTTGCTGCATACGCAGAAAAGATAATCATTGAGTATGACTAGGTATAAGAGGATAAAATTAAAACAATAAAAATTGAAATGAATTTTAAATGGTAACCATAGCAATAAAAAAACAACAAAAATTTATCTATGAGTCAACCATCATTAATACCTAAGTTAACTATACATCACCTGGAGTTCAAGGTCCTGATGGTACTTTGCAGAAGTGGATGTGACTTTAGGTATTCTCTGTTATGGAAGAGTGGTACAGTATATGATTTTTATGTAAGCATATGTATTTTTAAAAGTGTATGTATGGGAAACATATTGAATAGCTAAAAGAGTTAAAAAGCTCTAATTTCCATCACATTGTATATTTTTTATATTATATATATATTATAATTATATTACTATCAAAAGTATCCCAGGTCTTCCTACTTTGAGTGGCAATTATTTCTTATCCAATTGACCTATCTACAGGAGCTACACAGGATAAGAAGTAAGGATTAGAACTGCTAACTTGTTATCACATAAAGCATGAAAATGGGCTGGCACTGAAGACATGTCTGAGAGGTGAAGAAAATGGTGCCATAACATTGACTGAGACATGAATCCATCCAATACATCCCTTTTGCAAATTTAACACAATTTGTGTTAGGTATTATTGCATTCAACTAAAATAATCCTAACTAATTTGCTACAAAATTGTGGTTCAAAACAATATTCTGGGGCCGGCCAGATAGTTCAGTGGACCAAAGTTCCTGCTTAAGCAGAGTGCAGCAGCCAGGGTTTGATTTCTAGTATCCCACGCTGGTGCCATCCCTGGGGAGAATGAGATGGAGATTGAGACCGGGTGTGGTGGTACATGCATGTAATCCCAGTGCTTGGGAAGCTGATCCACATAGTAAGACCCTGTAGATTCAAATACAAAAAACAAACAAACAAAAAACCAAACACTCCAACATTCTGCACAAGTTTCCTCATACTTTAAATACTTAAAAAGTTTTGTATCAGCAAAATGCAACTATAGAATAATTATCATGCTTTCTCTCACATAATTACTATTTAAACTTTTCAGTTTATTTTTCTAATTTTCCTACCAGGAAGCTCATAGCTAAATTTAACATTCAAGAAAGTTTTCAGTTAGTCCTGGACATTGGCACACTTCTGTACCTATTTTCATAGTTCTTTGAGTTTCACTGTCATCAGCATTATTATATATATCTACTGCTATTACAACCTTGAAATATTTTAGAAAGTGAATTTTTCTTTAATAGGGGATGGCATAGAAACACAGTACATATTTGTTGACTGCAAAAATAAATCTCTTAAAATAGATCTTTTAGAAATTAAGTGTTCAAGATGTCAGATATGACCAGTTTAAAATATTTTATAAGCAAACAGTGCCAAATATCTATGTTTAGAAAATATATCAAGTATGAAAGAGTGTCTCAAAGCATAAAGAGAGAATGGTGAGGCCTAATGTATACAGATCTGGGCAAGTTGAGCAGAAACAAAGTGAAGAACAGAACTACAGTAGAAGATTGCCTTATAGTAAAGCAAAGATAACTCAAGGTTCTAGAAGATGTTATTGGCAAAAGTGTGTTTATAAATGGGTCCCGAGAATTTTTATTCAAACTATCTCTTCAAGCAAACATGAAACTGGGAGAATCATGAGAAAATGAATTATAGTCTCTATTTTGTTTTTCCCTACCTTCCATGAAACCTATGTAGATTAAACCAAGTTTAGCCTAAATTGTTCTATGAACCCATTTTCCCAAATTTGGCCTAGGATGTTTTGTCTGATTTACAAAGTTGGGAAAACAAAAAAATATAACAGAGGCACAGAAATACGAAGAAAAGGAATACAAGGAGATATTGATCACCAGGCTCCAAATGACATTTCTGAACTACATATATTGGGCACATGTGTATTTCTTTTAGAGTTTAGATGTAACACCCACAATTTCTCATGTGTGTGGAAGGTGATTGGGACATGGCATTACTCTTTTTTATTTACATATTGATGAGTTTAGTAGAAAGTGACTATGCTTTTGAGAGGGTTAGCCAAGTTGTAGGTGGGCCACTGGGACAATGAACTGCCAGGCTGTATTCTTATCCGCAACTCCTTCCTTTTCTGTTTCCTGGCTGCAATATTTGGAGGAACTTTTCCTGTGACATATACCTCTGCTATCATATTTCTGCCTTGGATTGTACTGACTACATATTTGAATCATAAGAAGAATAAACTTCCTTTAAGCCATGGATATCAGGAATTATATCTAACGGGAAAATTAACAAAAGTAGGATTTCTGTGAATGTAACTGACTATGTGGTTCAGAAATCTATGGAGACAAATTGTGGAAAGAATTTGGAGAAGCTTAAAGACACCAGTGGGAGAAGTCTAAGAATGGTGTAAATTAATCTTCATAGGAAATTTCAGTCAGGGCACATATGACCAACATGTTGATAGAAATGCAGACAGAGGTAGGTGGTGGTACTTGGGAAGAAGGACCTCATTGGCAGGTAGAATAGAGGAACGTTTGTTATACTCTGGCAGAAAAAAAAATCAATTTTCGCATTTTCCAAGTTTTTTCACTAAAATTAAAAGTAGTGGACTAAAGTCTTGTGGAAGAAATTTCAAAGCTGTCCAATGTTCAGAATGTGGTAAGTTACTTTTAGCTAGATCTTTAGGAGGAAAGTAGAGATCTAAAAAGTTTGTGTTTTTACCAGCTAGAAAGTCCCTAAGAGTTAGGGGCATGGAAAACATGGCTGCTCAAAAGACTAATATTAAAAAGATACTAAGAGTGTTGTATCAGGACTATAGTAAAGATAGTTTTATGGAATCTAAGAAACCAGGAACTGAACTTTGGAGGTTCATATGTTCAAAACAGTAAAGCTTTGATTAGAAAAATGTCAATTGGCCTCTTGCTTGAAAAGGACTTCCTAAGAGAATGGGTTCACTGAGATGCGTTTTACTCTGAGACATCCAGGAACTTAAAAGCCACTGCAGCCATCCTCAGAATTGTACAACTTCCATGTGGTGGTAAATTCATATGCATGCAAAATGCAAGTGTTGTGGACTCATGAGGGTCTCAACTAGCTATCAAAGAGGACATTCAGTATGCTCTTAGAAGGCCATCTGAAAAACAGTGAGAGTAAAGTATAAAGTGCTATGGAAAATATAGGTAGTTAGAGATGGCTGGAATTGAAAGAGTGCTATGGACAATACAGGTAGTTAGAGATGGCTGGAATTGAAAGCATCTCCTAAGAATATTTATAGGCACTGAACAGATTGAGCCAATGAGAGGGTGTGTGAAGGCTATAGTAAGCCTTAGGTTCAGGGTTTTCCAATCCCTTTGGAGACTCCATTTCATTCCAATCTGCCTCAGTTGCTGGCCGTGTAAATACAAGATTTGTTTGCCCTGCTATGATTACTTTTTACCCCTGTATTCATCATATTGGAGTGGGAGTGTTTATTCTATGTCACTGTATGTTGGAATCATTTTACTTTCCTTTTGCTTTCCATAGGGGTCACAGGTAAAGTGTTGGCCTTGGAGCTTTTGGCAATTTTGGAACTGTAAAGACATTTTCTTTTCTGGATGGATGAAATTCATATTGTATGAAATAAAAATCAGTCTTTCAAGATGATGCATGGAATGTTGTGGTTTAGATAGAAAATGTCCTTCCTGCAAATATTTGTTTCATAGGTGATTAGATCAGAGGGATGCTATATTCATAAGTGTATTTATCCAAAGACGACTGAGTAGTTAAGTATGCTGTTAGCCAGATGAGCCCTAATGGGAGCTGGGTCACTGAGGGAGAGACCTGGAAAAATGTATTCTCATCTCCAGTTCCTCCCTTCGCTTTGTGCCATAAGTCTATTACTGGCTGAGCAATTCTTCCTCCAATGTGACTCTGCAATATTGTTTCTACCTTGAAGCAAGATGACTGTGACTGAAAATATGAATCAAAGTAATGAATCATCAAAGTATGAATCTTCTGACTTAAAGAAGCTTACTTTGATTCATACTTCAGATACTGTGTCCCAATGACATGAATGTGAATAAAACCATATGTATAACTGTAATAATTTAGTATGGTCTATAAGTGTGTGACTTATTTTTTTTTGCTAAATATCTGTTGTTCATTTCGATTCAAAGATGAAATAATTTTTCCAGTGATTACAGACAATAGCTTTAATTTTGTCTTACTGGAGAAAAGATCGTCACTGAGCTAATTTGCAGACTGAAGTATTTTCCTGATAATTTCAAATTACTATAGATTTGTATGGTTTTTTGAATCCCTTTGTCTTATGATTAAAAGGTAGTCTTAAGGGCCAGCTATATTGATGGGCAGATGAAAGTGCCGGCTTAGGCAGATGCAGGGGCCAAGGGTTCAACCTCACACCTGCTGTGCTGGCTCCACCCCCAGAGCTCACTGACAGGGTGAATGAGACTGGGCGTGGTGGCATATGCCTATAATACCAGCACCTGGGAGGCTGAAAAACAGGAGGATCACTACAAGTCTGATCTGTGTAGTGAGACCCTGTAGTAAACACATAAAAAAGTAAAAAAAAAAAAAAAAATCTTTAAAGTGTAGTACAATTGAGAAATTATCAAGTTACACTACAAACCTAGCAGTATCTTAAAGGACTTCTTATATTTGCTTGATGAATGTATATAACTTTTAATGAATTCTACAATTAGCTGAATTAAATAGAAGCAGACATCCACAAAAGACTTATATTCATAAATGATCAAGGAAGATCAGGTATAAAATGTTAGAAATTTGCAGCCTTTTTATTTAGTACCCAGAGAATGCCAGTATAATATAACATGGTATCTTGAGAATTTTTGCTCACAGAGTTTTAACAAGAACAAAAATAAATATAATATTTATGTCATCTTTGGCATGTTGTAAATTCAAAAACATAGCCATTACCTTAGCAGCACTATTAAGAAACATAAAAGTGCACTATTAGATTTGGTCTCATATGATAAAAAATGGAGTACAATGAATGAAAAATTCAAAGCTTAAGGAACTGTGCTTTAAGGAAAGTAACTGTAAAATAAATAATGCTAAAGTCAGTAGTATATTCAACTAAGAAAATACAGTTTTCTAAACATTGGGGTAAAAATGTGTTCAACTGCATCTTTTGCATTTTAATTATACCATGAATCAAATGCATACACAATTTCTATTTACATTATTTCTATATTGAGAAATGCATTGGGTTATGAATCAATATAATATTTCTATGTTAGAAAATATAGGAAGTCAAAAGTGGGAAATATTGTTCCACCAGTTTTTAAAATTGTGGCCGTGTTAACCTATGCTCTCTTTTCATAAACTCTATGTCACAGGTACGTATTTTAAAGTTCAAATACAGCAAAATCATATATTTTATTTTTGTGCTATGAAATTTAATGCAAAATAAATTTTATTTTCAAATCACTCTGGCATTTGACTATTTAAAACATTATATATATTTTTAAAGGTGGTGTTTTTAAAAATAAGACTGCTTTCCTGCATTTAAAAATAATCTTATCAACTTAAAAAATGCTTAAGAATTCTCCTACAAGTTTTATCAATTTCAGAAACAACAAATATGAAGACAAATCAAATGTGACCAGAGCAATATTAGTCAATAGGTAAGATAAAAGGAAATAAACCAATGGGTCACATCACATCTATTAAGAAACTGATTTCCTTAATGCATACATTCTCTAGAAACATCCTACACAAAATTAGATGTTTAATAAATATCTTTAAAGATTAAATTAGTTCTCATAACTAGACAAGTAGAGTGAAGCAAAATGGTACAGAAAAGTGCTACTGTCAAAGGTTCAGAAATGGAAAAATAACAAATCCTAACATAGAGATTATGTATGTGTATATATATATATATATATATATATATATATATATATATATATATTCATATTAGGCATAATTGAAAGGTACATTATTAGCCAATATAATGTAAGTAATCTTGGACCTATGAATTATACAATTACTTTTACATATTTCAGAAAAACTAATGCATATAATTAAGACTCAATGTATCTTCAAACACAGTTCCCCCATATATTAGCAATAAATTGATTTTCAAGTGATCAAACATTATAATTTTACTCAAAATCATATGATACACTTCACTATTATAAGACTAAAATGAGGAACAGTATATGCACGAGTATAATCTATGTTATACATGTCATAACTGCCAGAAAAAGCTTAAAAATGTAAAAACACTTCTAAATTTTAATAGTTAGATGGACAATCTATATTTATTGTGGCTTGCATTATTGTTGTTGACTACCGTTATGAGGCATAATATCTCTACTTCTTGTAATCTAGAAAGAGGATCTATGGCTAGTTTGCATTCAAACTTTCTGTGCTTTAGGTTTTCATTTTTTTTGAGAATACATCGAACAGAGAGGTAAAAGACCTTATATTATAAAATTTAAGTAGGATGGCAACTAGAAGACAGACAAATAAGCTTGCCAACAACTCAAAGAAGTGACTCGCAGTTCCTGCCTCCCTTCACACCATGTCTGTATATACATTCATTATTTATAATAATTGGAGGATGTTTAAAAGAAAACACAGATTGAATCATAGAAAAGAAGAAACAGTGCAAAAAAAGGTATTATTTTACTAGAAATGCTGACCCTGGGATCTACTGTGTAGGTTCCTTTTGCAAAGTATATCTTCATTGAAGATATAATTTAATTTAAAATTATTCTCATCTTGTTTTTTTGCCTGAAACTTCTACAACTAGAAATTTATCTATTTAATGGATATTTTTAGTGTTAAATATTGATTGCCTTAATCACTGATATAAAAATGTGAAACAATTAAGTGATATAACTTTATTTACCTTAGGTAAAAACTAGTGTCCTAAATAACGAAAGTCCTGCTCTGAGGAAGGAAAAAGAAACAAAATTATTTTGGACAGAGACTCTTTCTTGGGAGAGTCTGTGAGGCGCTCAACAGGGATAGTGTGAAAGAATTGGAAAGCAAGAAAGAGAAAACAGTACCAAGAACAAGCTTTGCTTTGACTAAATGGTAATATTTGAAGTGAGCCAGCCCTAGAGCCCAACTTATGTGAGTATTTTCTTTCATTTATGAAAGGCCTATTTCTCTCAGGAAACTATTCAATATATGAAGAGAAAATCCTGTGTACAGTACTCTTTTAACGTGTTTTTTTAAACCGGGAGAGACTTTATAAACACCAAGCATCTATTCTAACCATAGGAACTATAAAAAATGTTTTGCTATATTCACCAAAATCAGTGTTTAAGCATTCCTTCATCTAACAAAATAGGTTAGCTTTATCTTTATGAAAGGATTGAAACCATTGTTTTCTGCATTGCTTTCTGAAGGACATCACTGTCATTCTAATTTTCTTGCAAAGTTTTTCTGATTTTACTTATAATAATATTTGTTTCAAAGTAAAAGATTATTAGTTGATCTGAGCTTTAGGGTGATAAACTGTTAAGCCTCTATGAGTAAATCTTACATTCTCCTTTGAGAAATATTAATTTAATACAATTTCCCTTGTAGAACAATAAAAAACTCAAAACTATGACCAGTATATACTATCAAAACAGTTAACTAGAAAGCAAAACAATACAAAAAAAACTCTTTGTGAATCCATTAGAAACCACAGTGAAAGTTCTAGAAAGAATATTTTCAGTGGTCAAGTATTTATATAGCCCTCATAAAAATGTTCCATTTAAATCTTCATTTGTTGACTATAAAGTTCTAGTCAAAAAAGGACATGATTAGGCATCTGAGTATCTTCTACAAAGTGACAGTATATTTTGAAGTGTTCCTATATAATATTTTATAACCTCACTACCACTGCTAGGCTAGCATGCTTGAATTTTCCAGCAGAAAACTTTCTTCACAATTATTGTGAACATGCCTGTGTGTTTTATGCATTATCAAAGCACACTGGATAATAAAAAAAATCACGGTATTTATTCATTACTTTTCAGAGTGTTTCATGATAGGAGTGTATGGCATGACTGCTTTGAGCAAATTAAATTAAAATTAAGATCATCTGCTTTTCAAATCACTGATTATGAAAAAACTTGAGGTCCTTTTGTGATCACATTTCATTTTCTAGTTTTATAACCTACACCCTCTAATGTTATCTCTTGAAAAACATACATGGAAATAGGATATACTCTGAAAAGTTCCATATCAAAATTATAGTCTTGAGTTTGATTGACAGGAAGAGGGCAAGCAACACAAACAACATAATGAGTGCAGAAAAATAAATCAAAATATAAGGATAAAAATGGTTACACACAAGTAGTTAATGTAATAAAGAAAAATGAGGAAAAAAATGCCACTTTGAAAAATGAAAAGCCAGAAACTACTACACCAGCCTATTTCTAAATAATATTTTCACATGGCATTAGAAGTTTTAGTGTCTTTCAACCTCAAAAGTACAATACATACATTTATATATTACATTCAGGAAACAACTTTGTGCTTGGGATATAGATTACTTATATTATAAAGAGAATATGTATAGTTTCATTTATTAAATACCAAAGATACATATCTTCTAGCCTAAATCATATACTCAGTAATCACATTCTGTGAGCTAAGCAAAATAAAATCCACAGCAAATAGTACATGTAGCACGCACAAGTAGCTCTCTTACATATTCACTAGACAAACTCATATTCTCCAGTTTATATTCATGAATTCTTTCTGTCAGTAATAGTAGTCATGACATTTTCTTCAACAACACAAAATGATTCTTTAAAATTTCAGTATTCAGATAAAATGATGCATATTACACAGTGGTTCTAAATAAATTTGTAGTGAGATGTTTTGGTCAGATATTATAAATATGACTTTTAAATGTGGTCAAATTTTATGTAGGTTATTAATGTTATTCCCTATTTAAGTGCTAACTTATTTTCTTGAAGTATAATTATTATGTGGCAATGTCTAAAGTTTACTAACCTATATTATGCTGTTGAGTACACAAGTGCATTACAGTTAAACTTCACACAAGTAAACAGAATTCCAGGTAAATTCATGTGCTACACTGTAATTCAAAGCACATGGACATCAAGAAAAAAAAAAGCAGTGCAGCTCATGTATAAATGTGTAGACAATGATTGATTCTAATTGGCTAACTTGAAAGTCAACATATATAATGCCAGAAAGTGCCAACAGTATGTATTTTATTTTCAAAGGCTTACTTGTGGCATATTAAGAAGATTACAAGACCAGTATAAAGACTCCTGCTAAACAATCAATCACTGGATTTTAATTCCTTTATATGTAAACTGTTAAAAACCTATGTAAACCTTTTTAAATGTGGCCACTTTTGTTTAATATATAGAACTTCCTATAGATATTATTGGTGATTTAACTCTGTGGAGGAACTTTGGCACCAATCATATCATGAATTTGTACTTTAGCATGAATTTATCTTGTTCTGGAACCAAAATAACTACATTTTAGTAACTAGAGAAAGTCAAATAAATTGCATGCTTTGGTTGTGTATAGCAAGCTTATATAGCACTGTACTTTTTTTGTTCTAAAGAAAGAAAAAAGGTATTTCAGAATTTAATGTTAAAAAATACTGACATTGCTTGGCATTATGCTATAAGCATTTTGATCACTATTAGTGAATTCATAAACAATTAACATATGAAATAGAAAAAAACTAAAAGAGTAAATTTATTTGAAAGGAATTTTAGAACCTAGTATGCAGAGACCAATTATATGCTTAAATAAATACTTGGACACTACTGTAAAACAACATATTATGAATATTATGGACCTGTGCATGATTTTAAGTCTTACTTGCCCTAAAAAAGGGGAATTAAATAGAATATTCAAGTAATGTAACAGAATATAATGCCTTTGATATGAAATTAGAAAAAGCCACATGTTTAATTTTTTCTTCATCCAGGTTAGCTGAGGAACAATGCAAATCTTACAAGCCAGTTGATGTTCGCTTTTTCATGCTCCGCCTCTGAGCTAGACTTGAAGCAGCAACAGGCTCTAGGATTGGTTGAAATGTCTTATGCATCAGGGCAGAATATGTGGCAACCACAGTTCCCTTAAATAATAAGAAAATAACCAGGTAAGTAACAATCTCGGTGATAAGAAACAAAGCAGAAAAAACCCAAAAAATCCTACATTATATCATAAGCTATGTTTTTGGAACCAAAATATACAGAGAAAAATAAATAAGTATAAGTATATTCACAGTGCTGATACAGACTTGACAAATTAACACCTGATTATTATCTGTTTTTCCCCTTAATGAACCACATTTCTTACAAAAATTCTTAATATTAAAACCTAGGTTCAATGCCAATGGATACAGAAACTGGCATGAATGGTTACATTGTAGTAACTAATAAAAATTTTGTTTCCATCTGGAACTCACATTTAGTCCATTCCTAGCCAAGGTATCAATCAAAACAAAGGCAAATAATGTACGGTATTTTTGTATTATCATAAGAAAATCAATAGTAAAGAAAGTAAAGAATAGTACATGATTGCTGTTTAAAGGAAAACCAAAATACAAAATAATTACCTTTAAGAAATAAAGGTGTTCAATCCCCATTTCCGCAAAAGAAAAAAGAAAGAAAAGACAGAAAGAAAGAAAGAGAGAAAGAAAGAAAAGAAAAGAAATAAAGGTGCATTAAGGAATTAGTTAAGCATCCTTTAGTGAAGATCATATGAAAACTTCATTAGTTATCAAGGATCTACAAGTCTCATACAAGTATACTTGTTTTACCTTAACCACATGTGATGTATCATTATTTTTTGGCTGATTATTGGGCAGCTGATCTCTGTGGGCAATCCATGAGTGTTTTAATATTTGTTGAGTAGTGTACCGCTGATGTGGGTCCACATGAAGCATGTGAGACAGCAAATCCTAAATGACAAACAATAGTGCATAAAGAAGTTTACAATATTTTCTCAAAAAGAAAATATCAGTAATATCGTAATCTGACTATACTTAGGAAAATCAAATTCTGTGCTGTTATCTGTCAAAACAACTTAAATCAGATTTTCTGATAGAGTACATCTTTATTTATTGTTTTTAGTTCAGGGGACAACACATTTCTGGAGCCATGAAATTGTTAGTGATAGAGGAGGAAAGTGAAAAGTTGGAGGTGTTAACCTGTGACACACTAGATAGTCAAGAAGAGATCAGAGATACTGAACTTGGCTGGCAATCTGGGTCCCAAGGTATAAAGGCTTAACATGGAAGGGAAGGACCCATGCATATAATTATTAAAAACTAGGAGATTCTTGCAAACATACTAAAGAAAGCAAAACATAAAGCCAACATTATCATCTGCTTTCTAACAGTGTAGAGAAATGAAAGTCATGCTTTTCTTTAATCATGGTAACTAGAAATACACCTATTCAATTTATTTTGTAATTAGAATATTATGAATGCAACATAGCATCACAGTAATGTTCTATTTTAAATATACTCCTATATTATGTAATTCCTTTAAATAAAATACCCCAACTATCATTTAAAAATAGAAAACTCTCCTTAACAAGGATTTTCAATATGAAAAAAAAATTATCATTACAAATTTTCATAACTATCAAAATCACTAAAATAAAAAACAAAATAGTAATATCAAATTCTAACTAACATCACTGGTTGGAACTATGTAAGGGAGCACAGCACATAAAACAATCTACTGGATTGAATTTTTGATATAATTCAGGTATAAGAAATAAGTAAACAGCTACACTCTTAATTTACTGATAGACATCTGCTATAATAATGTCTGTAAGTATAATATCATGTATGCACCTTGTATGATACCAAAACAGTATCAAAACAGTTTGCAATGTATTTATTTATCAAATCTGTCCTGTTAAGGTGTCTTAAAACTGTCTGATTGATATTTGTACTTCAATAAAATAAAAAAAATAACTTTAAAAAAAAAAGAAAAAACATCCACTGGAAAAATAGTGTTCTGAAGTAAATGTAAAATTAATATTATGTATGATAATGATTTCAATAACACAGACCTACATGATAATCATAAGAATTCAAATAGTACTACTATACAGTCTATCAATTCCACTACAGTGAACAAAAACTAAGGAAATGGGACAAGTTCCTGAAAAAAATATACACTCCCATGTTGATTGTGGCATTATTTATACTAGCCAAGTAATGGAATCACCTAAGTGTACATTAGTGAATAGTTAAAAAAATCTGCTACAAACACAATTTAATAATATTCAGCCATAAAAAACAATGAAGTCCTCCCATGTGTGACATGGATGAAACTGGAGGATTCTATTATAAGAAAGTCAAGGAGTGAAAGAGACATTATCATATGAACTTGTTACATTGAATTTTAAAAAGTTGATCTCACAGAAAGCGAGAGTAAAATGGTATTACCAGAGGCTGGACAACATCCCCAGAAAGGAAGGATGGGAAAGGGTGATCAGTAGCTAACAACTATAGCAAAAAGCTGTAGTGTGCTACTGCACATCATAGATAGACAATGCATGCTGCATTTTAAAAGTAAGAAGAAATAGTTTTCAAAGTTTTCATCACAAAATGTTTACCCTGATTCAAATACTACATAATGTACATGTATATTGAAATATTACATTATAATTAATAGGTAAAATTTTGATGACAGTTAAATAACCACATCAAAAGATAAATTTCAATACTCCAAGCACTTCTGTTTGCCAAGATACAGTCCCAGTGATTAGATTTACCTACTAATTCCAATCCTGAAAGCAAACACCAAAGATCAATAAAAATAATGAAACAACAGTTTTGAGGAAATCAGTTGTTAGTCAAAGAAAGAAATAATCCCTAAGAAATGGGAAGCAAATCAGGTACACAATAATTGCCCTACCTTTTCACCTCTAGAGTTTT
The DNA here is from genome assembly GCA_004027165.1 of Ctenomys sociabilis. NCBI lineage: Eukaryota > Metazoa > Chordata > Mammalia > Rodentia > Ctenomyidae > Ctenomys > Ctenomys sociabilis. The sequence continues at coordinate 13,347 of PVKA01030814.1, read as the reverse complement.
CATGATACTCTTCAGGTAAGGAAAACCCAGCCAGTGGCTGTAGGTTTCAGCTGGGGAGCAATAACCAAGAGGCATGCAAGGCAGTTAGAGTCAGCAAGAAAGAGTAAGAGAGACATGAGAAGAAAATAGTTATATTCTGTGGAGGATTTTCCCCCAGATATAGATATTTCCATTAATAAATATATGTTTGAGAAAAATGAAGGTCTCAAGAAGAACTGTGTAAAAGTTAGAGTAAAACATGAACTAATAATGCAGCGTAAGTTTTATACATTTACGTAATGTATCAACGCAAAAAGTATTTAATTTCAGAGAAAAAATTACTATGATCTTTTAGATCATAATTATTGAAAAATACAATTTTTAAACTTTCTAGATGTGATCTGTTTGGTTTTAAAAAAGTAGGAATAAGTGATATTATGAAAAAAGAAAATAATATAAGGTGTGGAATACTATGTTCCAACTAACTATATTGAAAAACCTCATAATTGATAAAGACTTTGATAGAGTACTTGGAAGAATCTTCCTTGAATAGTAAAAAGCTCCACATTAAACATTGCTTTAGTCTTTCTTACAAAAATCTTAAAATAAGAACTAGAATAAAGATCAAGATATTAAGTAGAAATACAGTTCTTGGTGTCCAGTTACCTTACCTAACCAAGGTAAAATTAATGTGTTCCATCTGAGCTATATAGCAAGTGTTCAGAACTTGCAAGAAAGTACAATGAAAAGAAAAACTGAAAGTAAAAGTAAATGAAAACTCACCTACAAACTGACATGGATAGAATTAGTAGATAAGGATATTAAAAGCCTTCTTATAAATTTGTTCCAGTTATTTAATATAAAATAGAAACAGAAAGATAGAAAAAGACATCAAATATCTGGAATGAAAATTAAATTATAAGTTAAAAGTTTATATAAAAATTAGCAAATCAGATTGGTGAAGACAGCAATAGAATGTATTCAAAAAGAATCAGAGGATGAAACAGGCAAAAGAACAGAGGATCAGTTAGCTGTGGGAGAACTTCAAGTAGCCTACAATACATGGGTGTGCATGTATCACTTCGGCATTTTTTAACTTTTCTCAGAAGATAGTAAGAATGGGAGTAGCTGCATGAAATGGAACATCTAGTTTTAGTTTTATTGAAGAATTTTCATATTTGTTTTCATACTGGTTGTACCAACTTACACTCAGAAAAAGGAGTGAAGGATTCCTTTTCCCCCACAGCCTTGCCAGCATTTGTTATGAATTACACAATGATAACCATTCCAAACCATTTCTCGTCTGAGAAACTAAAAGTGCAAATAAGAACCAAAATGAACAATAGATATTGGAGAATATGCAGAAAATGTTCAAAAAATAAGGGGAAAAAGTGAGGTGGTAGGTGGAAGAGGATGAAAGGAAGGAAATAGAATAAAACAGAGAAAATGGAAACAAACCTTTTGTTAATGAGAGAATGGAATTGAAGCAGAGACCAATAGAAAAAAAGGCCAAGTTAATATATGTCATGTACAGGTACAAATTCCCTCTGATGAATATGATCATTATGTGTATCAAAAATGTAATAATATGGGACTGGGGAGATGGTTCAATGGAATAAGAGCTTCCTTGGCAAGTGCAAGTGTCTGAATTCAATCCACAGTTCTATCAAAAAAGTAATAATAAAGTTAAATAAACATAAAACACTTAATGGAAGTAAAACTATCAATTTAAATTTTACATTCAATTAAAATTATTTTCTAAAATAAAGTCAAATGTTATTAAGGGTAATGAAAGGTATTTCATACTGGTAAGAGGTACAATTAATCAAGAAGACAAACTTACAAACATTTATTCATATATAAACAAAGTCTCAAAATGCTTGAAACCAAAATCACAACTAATCCACAATACATAAAATAAGAAAGCAAACATCATTACAGAATCTATAGATATAACAATATGGCAATGAAGTATTAAAAATATTTCTGTCAATGAATTGAACAATAGATAACTTCCTTCAAGAAAAAAGATTGTCAATGTTTAATCAGGAAGAAAATGATTAATAGCCATGTACACACATAAGCTTAGAGCTGAAAAGTAAGAAAATTACAGGCCAGATGGCTTCAATATTGAATTCTCAGAGAAATTTAAGAATAAGCCATTCCAGTTCTAACCCTTTTAGAAATTTGAAGAATAGAAAATATTTTCCAATTGATTTGAGCTATCCATTCCACTGATATAATTCATAACCAGAAAGATGGTTCTATCAAAGAGACAACATATCAGTACCTCTTATGCACACACAGGCAAAAACCACAAAGTTTTACAAAGTAAAATTCAAGCACATGTAAAGTATAATCTGTCATGATGAAGTTTATCCTGGCAAAACTAGCTCAATTTAACATTTGAAAATCTATTTAATTCACACTTTTATCAAGGTGATCAAAATGAAAAAAAATTATGTGATTGTCTCTATGGATACAGAAAAAGCCTTTGAGAAAGGAAAATATACAACTTTATAAATATTTTAATCAAAGAGAAAGTGGCCAAAGGAGCTTCCCTGATCTAATTAAAAGCTTCTATATAAAGCCTACAAGTAACATAATCCTTAATGGTGAGAAAAGAATGCTTTCTCTCTATAGCAGGAATAATATCCATTTTCTCTACTTCTACAACAATATACTAGAAGTTTTAACTATTCAAACACAAAAAAACCCCACATATGTTAGTAGAAAAGTTTAAACCAACAATTATCATTTAAAGTGTATCATCTATGAAAACTAATGCAATATATTAAAAAATTAGAATTAAGATGTGCAGCTTATGCCATTCACTTTGCCTTATATGACTCAATTGATTTTACTTGTTGTACATTTCCTTTTCTATTTCTGCTTTTCGCTTGTTATACTAGGGAGACTATACGATATTTAGGATACTAATCAGCTTTTCTTCTGGATGGTTAACAACCTAAGATCACAAGTCAGAGTTGGAGAAATAGAAGAGACACAAGGCCCGCCAACATTTTGGCCCTAGCCTTTCAAGGTCAGCGAAGACTCAGGACATAGGAGAACCTGTACTGCAATATCATGAGACTCAGGTGAGCTCCAAATTTTCTGAGCAAGGAGATTGTGGAGCCACAGAGGAAAGAGATTGAAGTTCTATAGTGTGCCTGGGGAGAGTCACATAAAGAGAAAACTTTTTCTCAGGCTCTCACAGAGAACAAACTGGTCAAGCATTGGCCGTGACTCATCCACATGGATGACACAGACAAAGGAACCACAGAATAATGTACAGGACTACAAGATAAACCCTGAGAAGACTTCAATGACCACATAGGAAATATAAAGTTCATGTGTTGGTATATAAATTTTGATCTACCTAGGTCTTAACCATCCAGCAGAAAAGTATAAAAGTATAAAAATGAAGTATACATCGTGAGCCCATAATATTAAACTGAGCTGTAAATGGATATGGTCGACAATTTCTTTGAATAACTCCCTATGGTTGCAGAATGCTGGACTGTGCTGGATTGTGGTGTCGAGTTCAAGCACCTAAGGTAGTTGAATGTCAACGGAGTGCCCACTTTTGACAGGTGTAGACAAAGGAAGGGTTGTAGAAAGAAAAAATCATGATGTGTGTGTATAGACAGTACAGTTGGGATAGATAACGCTGTGCTTCTACATAATTCTATGAGAGGCAAGATTTGCACTAATGGTGGTTGGACAGGATATTATGTCAGCTTTTAGTGCTACGGTCATCTACTAGGTAAATAATTATTGAATCTTTGATATAATTCAGCTGTATAAAAACCTGTAAATATAATATCATGTATGCACTTTGTACAATACCAAAACGTTATGAAAACAGTTTGCAATGTATTATTTCATCGACTCTGTATGGTTATGGTGTTTTGAAACTGTCTGATTGACATTTGTATTTCAATAAAATAAAAATAAATGGAAAAAAAAGAAATATTATATGCAGGGATAAATGGAATTCTATAGATTACATACACAAATTTTGTGGAAATCCAAACTGTTTCAAAAAATAAAGCCAATTTTTTTTATTTAAAAAAAAAAAAGAAAGTAGGAGGAACTCTTGAAGACAGAGGGGTAGGTAAAGAGTTCATGAACGAACATATATTTGCACGGGAAGCACTTGAAAGAATCAACAACTGGGATCAACTCTTCTTAAGGAGCTTCTGCATGTCAAAAGAAATTGTCAACAGAGTGAAAAGACAACCCACAAATTTTTTAAAAAATCCTAACTAATAAGCAATCAGACAGAGGTCTACTGTCTAGACTATATAAAGAACTAAGATATAACGGGGCCCTCAAATTTAAAGACCCAATTCAGAAATGGGCATCTGAGATGAATACACACTTCTCAGAGGATGAAATTAAAGAAGCGAATAAACAAATGAAAAAATGCTCCACATTGCTAGTCATCTGTGAAATGCAAATAAAAACAACACTGATATACCATCTCACTCTGGAAAGAATGGTTATCATAAGGAAATCAACCAACAACAAATGTTGGAGAGGTTGTGGAGAAAAGGGAACACTTCTCCACTGCTGGTGGGAATGTAGACTGGTACAACCATTGTGGAGGTCAGTGTGGAGACTCCTCAAAAGAGCAGGACTAGAAATCCCATTCAAGCTGGCTATTCCCCTACTGGGAATTTTCCCAAAGGATTTGGATACATTGTATCATAGAGATATATGTGTACCTATGTTTATAGCAGCACAATGTGTGATAGCAAAATCTTGGAAACAACCAAGATGTCCATCACATGAGATATGCTTGAAAAAGGTGCGGTATTTCTATATAATGGGGTAATATTCAGCTATTAAGAATGATAAGTTTGAAGTATTTATACTGAAGTGGATGCCATTTGAACATATGCTCATAAGTGAAATAAACGAGACACACATATGTAAATATCATATAGTCTCCCAGTATAAGAAGTGAAAAGCAGAAATACAAATGGAAATGTACAACAAGTAAAATCAATTGAGTCAGATAAGGCAAAGTGAATGGCATATGCTGCAGGATACTAAACAGCTTTTCTTCTGGATGGTTAACAACCTAAGTTCACAGATCAAAGTTGGAGAAATAGAAGAGCCACAAGGCCAGCCAACATTTTGGCCCTAGCCTTTCAAGGTCAGCGAAGACTCAGGGCATAGGAGAACCTGTACTGCAATATCATGAAACTCAGTTGAGCTCCAAATTTTCTGAACAAGGAGATTATGGAGCCACAGAGGAAAGAGATTGAAGTTCTATAGTGTGCCTGGGGAGAGTCACATGGAGAGAAAACTTTCTCTCAAGCTCTCACAGAGAGCAAACTGGTCAAGCATTGGCCGTGACTCATCCACATGGATGACACAGACAAAGAATCTACAGAATAATCTACAGGACTACAAGATAAACCCTGAGGGACTTCACTGACCTCATAAGAAACATAAAGTACATGTGCTGGTATATAAGTTTTGCTCTATCTAGGTCTGAATCATTCAGCAGAAAAGTATAAAAATGAAGTATACATCGTGGGGCCATAATATTAAGCTGAGCTGTAAATGGCTATGGTCGACAACTTCTTTGAATAACTCACTATTGTTGTGGAATGCTGGACTGTGTTGGATTGTGTTGTCAAGTTCAAGCACCTAAGTTAGTTGAATGACAATGGAGCGCCCACCTTTGACAGGTGTAGACATCATGATATGTGTGTATAGACAGTAAAGTTGGGATAGATAATGCTGTGCTTCTACATAATCCTATGAGAGGCAAGATTTGCACTGATGGTGGTTGTACAGGATATTATGTCGGCTTCTAGTACTATGGTCATCCACTAGGAAAATAATTATTGACTTTTTGATATAATTCAGGTATAAAAAATAAGATAAGTAAACAGCTACACTTAATTTACTGATAGACATCTGCTATAATAATGTCTGTAAGTATAATATCATGTATGCACCTTGTATGATACCAAAACATTATGAAAACAGTTTGCAATGTATTAATTTATTAAATCTGTCTTGTTAAGGTGTCTTAAAACTGTCTGATTGATATTTGTACTTCAATAAAATAAAAAATAGATGGAAAAAAATAAATAAATAAAAATTAAAAAAAAAGAAGCGAAAAGCAGAAATACAAATGGAAACATACAACAACTAAAATCAATTGAGTCCAATAAGGCAAAGTGAATGGCATATGCTGCAGGATACTAATCAGCTTTTCTTCTGGATGGTTAACAACCTAAGTTCACAAGTCAGATTTGGAGAATAGAAGAGCCACAAGGCCAGCCAACATTTTGGCCCTAGCCTTTCAAGGTCAGCGAAGACTCAGGACATAGGAGAACCTGTACTGTAACATCATGAAACTCAGTTGAGCTCCAAATTTTCTGAACAAGGAGATTATGGAGCCACAGAGGAAAGAGAATGAAGTTCTATAGTGTGCCTGGGGAGAGTCACATGGAGAGAAAACTTTCTCTCAGGCTCTCACAGAGAGCAAACTGGTCAAGCATTGGCCGTGACTCATCCACATGGATGACACAGACAAAGGAACTACAGAATAAGATTCTGGTGGTATTTTCAATGGCCACTAACCTTGCCTCATACAGTATGGGTCTTGTAAATTGGCATGAAGATTTAAGCCAGGTTGTTGTTGGTGCACAACACATATTAGTTATGTATGAGGATGATAGTTTTTCATTTTCAGTTGTCTCTGATGCACCTTATACAAAATAATTGTTGTTCTGTTAACTTGATACCACTCTGTTACTGAAAAAAAAAAGTTGCAACTGTTTTATTGACATTGTGAATGTTTCTAAGTAAATACAATTTTTTTAATTAGTAAAAAAAAGCCAAACTCAGACACACACTGCCTGTTGTGGTATGTGGAAGCTGAAAAAAGATGATACAAAGGTAGAAGACATGCCATTAGACAAGGAAAAGGTAAGAAGATGAAAAAGGAGGGAGTGAAAGGCAACTAATAGAGAAGGATATAAATGAAACGTGTAATGCACGTTAACCCATGCCCTGAAATGTGAAAGGAAGGGAGGGTGGTAAAGGGGCCAAGGGCAGTGAAGGTGATCAGAGTGTGTCTCATACATGCAGGAACCTGCTAAAATGAATCCCCTTATCTGTATATAATTAAACAGTGAAACATTTTGACAAAAGGGAAACTATAATGATGGCCAGTAATATGATTACAAAAAACTGAACTTCCTGTTTACTAGGACACATTACCATTCCCAGACTCTCTGAATTGCATAGGAAAGACAGGGAAGATCTGAAGTAATAAGTGATGTAAATTTTGCTGTCACCCTTGACAATGATGATTTGGAAGCAGACATGCTGGACTTAAAAACGGAAAAGTAACACAATATATCTCTTAGGTATAGGTAGGTATGGGCTTGAGAAGCAAAGGCAGCTCTCTGTACACAATGTCACTTATTTATGTATTCATTCATTAGTTTATTTTTGCAAGCAGAGATTGGTTTTGAATTTTATTTTTTCTGTTTTCATCACTTTTATCTTTTATTACAGTATTTCACTACATAGTTCAGGCTGACATCAAACTCATGGCAGTCCTGCCTCAGGTGGGATTACAGGTGTGTGCCACGACACCTGACTCTTGCCATTATTTCTTTCACACTTGTTTATTTATTTATGTATTTAGTGTACAGGATCTATAGGGTTTCACTATACAGATTGGACTCATAATGATCTTTCCTGTTTTTGAGCCTCCCAAGCACTGGGATTACAGGCACACACCACCACATCCAGTCTTAATTGCCATCTCAGTGTGCCCTTGGGGTAGGGCATTCAGCCATCTGGCTGGCCCTTATTTTTGTTGTTTGTGTGATTTATTTTTGCTGTGGTGTTGTATGTTCTTATGCAGAGAGGCATGTAATTTGGTCTTTGTATTTGTAGTCTTGTGTTCCAATAATTTTTTTTGTGCCAAGTTCTTGTCTTATTTGTTAAAAATGCCTCTTACTCCAAAATTATGAAAAAGATTTCATTTTCAGTACAATGTCCTTTTAATTATCTTCATGTCTAAGCCAAGTAGATGTGTGTGTGTTGCATGTGTGTTGTGTGTGGTATGAATATGGCGAATCTATATTATTCTTTCTTGAAATGGAGTCAACTATCTTATATTTATTATCCTTTTCCAAGCAAAATCTATCATAATTGCTAACCCTGAAGATTCCATATTGAATCTTTGTTTTACCTATTATTTCAGAGAGGCACTGAAACATGAAACAAAAGAGTTCAATCAAAATCTATGTCTTTTAATTTTACATTGACTCATGGGGAAAAAAATGTACCTAACAAAACCTCTTATAAAGTGTTATAGGAATATAAAATTTAAAAGGGAAAAAAGAATAGGAATAAAAATAAATTTGAAGAAAGCTTAAACTGTGAAGAGATTTGTGTGATCTTAAAGTTGGCTTCATTCCATGTTTCTAAAATAAGACTAAAAAGTGATGCTATTTTGCACTGTAGAGGGTTGATTTTAATTATTGAGGGACTTTTGTGTGCATCTGCTCTGTGGGGTGCTGGGAGCACCAGCATTCAGGCGTGACAGCGGCCTTGAGGGAGGCAGCCCTTCACTTCAGTGATATGATAGCATTGCAGAGCCTCCAAACCTCTTTATTAACCACAGTGACAACAAGGTGCTACCAGACTTTCTCGGCATGACACAGTTCTTATGGAGATTACCAGTGAGAAGTTTTAACATAAACACTACCCTAAAATGTTTTTCAAGCAAAGTGCAATGTAACAACCACTGTTGAATACCATTCACCTTATTTTTTGAAAAGTAATGTGCATTGCTTCTAATGTCTTATTGAAAGGAAGAGTTAATGTTTAATTGTTTGATCAGTGGTGCATGCCTAACTCTGGTAATCCGATCAAAAAACTTGATGATAGCAGTGTGTAGGATGGCAACCATTGTTGATTTTTCTATTCTTGTTTTGAAATATTGTACCAGTTTTGTTTTCCCTTGCTTTGCTTTTGTCTTTGTCCTTGTTAGGTTTTTTTCATCTTTAAAATAAAAAATTAAAGGAACAAATTTCAAATTTACACATGGGTAAAGAATAGACTTTTTTTTTCTAAATTTAACAGCACAGACTCTAGGATTTAGTGAAAAAGGTTCTAAGAACAGAGACTGGCAGTCAACTACTCAAACTAAGAAATTAACTTTTCTTGATGCTGGTGACAAGCAGGAGGTCACTGTATCAAATTGTAAGGTTCTAGAGAACTGGCACTTATTACATGAGAACATGCTCAATGCAGATCTTGAGTTTATTTCTTCAGTTATTTGTTATTGTTCTTTCTGAATTTCTAAAAATGACAACTTTAAATATAAGAAATTAGTCAAAAGAAATAATGCTTTAGGATTTATTTTTCCTTTCTCTCCTATATAACCTATATTTTAATTAATTGAGATTATAAGTTAGAGTTTTATTTTTTTTTTATTTTCCCATGTGACTGGTAATGTACAAATAGGGTCAATTCCTTTTAATACAGTGGAGAATAACCTTTCTGACACCATTTACCATTCTGCTGTGTGGGTTTTGCCTTTACTAGTCCATAAAAACATGTGCTTCGGATTGACCAATCAAAGGACCCCACAGTCCTGGGATGCATCATGAGACAGACGGAAGGCCAATCAGAAGAACTGCTTTCCATGGTGGATGAAGATGAGAGAGGATGACATGTTCCGATGTCACCCTTGATATAAGGCTGCAGGTGTGCCCATGATTGGCTGTGCCATGACATAGCGTGTCCTTACGTGGCAGCAAAGCTGATGCACAGAGTGGTGGGAGAGAGTGAAGAATTCCATTTCTTCTTCTTGCTGGCCTGCTTGGACTAGGTAATGTGTTCAACTTAAGGTATTATGTTCTTTATCAGCCAGATCATCCTACTTCTACATCACAAAATGCTCTCTCCAAAATTCCATTGTTTAATATACTTGCCTGTGGTAATCTGAAAAGCTAATTTGCGCATAGCCTCATGTAATACAGCAAACATTGTTGGATTCCTATTACTTTGTTTAGTAAAACCTTGTATCATGTATAATGCTGTTTCCTTCTATCACTATTTTGTATTCTTTAAAAATAATAAAAGTACGAACAAAAAATATATACTTATCAATTCAGATAAGTAATCCATTCAAAGAAAATGTACTTCTATGAACACATATTACTAACTCAATAAATATTAGCTCTTATCACACTTATTATTATTGCTGTATTATTATGTGTACCATATAACATATGAGACTCACTCTAATCTCTATGTATTAATGGGTATGTACATTTCCAAAATATTATTTCTTGGGTAATAATATATTTGCCACTTTTCTATATAAATTACTCAAGTTTGTCTTATTATATCTTCCTCTTAGAACCATAGGTATAAAAAGACTCTGAAAAAGGCACTTGGTTTTACTTTATTTTTTTGGTAGAACCAGGGATTGAACTCAGGTCCTTGCACTTCCCAGGGAAGCGCATATTCTATTGAGCCATCTCCCATGCACCAGCACTTGGTTTTAGAACTTTAATTATCTACTACCTGCTTTCTTCAAAAAATTGCAACAAATTCTTTGTGTTCAGTGTGCTTGGTTGCCTACTCTCACCAGCAATGGGGATATCAAGGATTGTAGAGATTCCAGATAAGGCATTATAAATATTGTTTATAAGAAACATCCTAGCTATATCCTTAATAGGTACAAAGGCCAGGCTCAGAGGACCTCGGATGCTGATGGTCATGCATGTGCTGACTTTCTTCCGTCCAGCTGAGGATGCTGCAGAGGCTCCACGTCCACACCATGGGGATGAGCTACAGCTCCTTTGGACTAATTCATACATTCTGTCCCATTCTCTGCACTCTCATGCTCAGCTTTCCAGTGTCTACACTCTGCAATGTGTGCTATTAACATCCCCCTTTCTTTATCTTCACAACATTTTAGGCTTTCCTATCTGCAATATAGGAATTCAGAGCTACACTTGACCACCTTCAGCTCCATGTCATTGAGACCGGAAATGCTAACAACAGGAACTGTTTTTATTGTCTCGTAGTGTAGATGGTGAAAATTATACATATGTATAAAATTATATATATATATATATATATATATATATATATATATATATATATATATATATATGCTGCAGAACTGCTCACTGTGCTATCTATGTCACTATTGTGTAAGTTTTCAGCTGACTTCAACAGTGTATGTATGAGTGGCCCAAATTCATTCTTCTCTCCTAACTGCTCTCACTGCAGGTCAGTCGCTCCAGTCTCAGTACTTTGTAAACTCAACCTTTGGAACATTTGTCCTCTGAAGAATACACTCCACACTGAAGGAGGTAAGGATGTCACAGGCCAAGAGAGCTCCTATAAGCAGTGGTGTTCCTCTGAGAGGCAGGACTCCGCAGAGATCAATGAAAAACAGATTCAGAATAGGAATAAAATAGGCCCAGAAGTCATCTATGAAATATGATACTTTCTACTAGAGTAGAGCCTGCCTTGACGTTTGGTTAAGCACTTGGGAAGAATTCCTGGGCATACCTTACTACTGCTCAGGTCCTATAAGAAAAAAATTTTAAACGTCATTCATCATGACAAGGTAGTATAATAATGTACATCATTAATATGCACCAAACTATAAATATTTTCTTTTTCGCTTTATTTTAAAATGCATGTCATCTGCTTAGTATTACAGACTTGTATAACAAAGAGACTTGCTGAGAAACATGTAAAATACTGTCCTGAGAAAACACTAGGTAGCCTGGCATGCACTAAATCCGCATGGACATACAACGAGGGAAAATATAGTGTCATAACTGTGAAATCTCTTTTGATAACTGCAGGTAGGCACACAGGACGAAGAAAGCTTAGGGGTGCATAATCCTAATTATAAGAAAAGCCATAAATCTATTTAAGACAAATAAAGAAAAATCAGAAGGTGAATGACTTTTTATTGGCAGAGATATGCCATGTGGTGAGACTAGGCAGAAGTGGCTGCAAAATCAGTAAATCACTTTCCAGATAAAGAAGGAGGGATTAAAAGCTGGCATGAAAAAAGCTCCACACAGGGTTTTCTTGGCTTCTATGGACCTCTGGGACCAGAAGTTAGTAAGATGAGAAAATAACTTGTAAATTGGAGAATTTCCCTTATAACAGCACATGGTCTAGATGGGGAGGGCAAATCACTGTGGCTCTTTGCTCTGCAGACTACCAACTGCAGAGGCAGTTGAGCTACACATATTCCAAATGACTTTCAATTGGTCCAGAGTCTTAAGAATACAGAACAGGAATGCGTGGTAGAAATGGGCTTTGCACAGAAAACAGAAAACTCCTTTTGCCACAGCAGAACGTTTCTCTTTATCTCTTGTTGCTACAGAGGATGAGAAATCTATTCACCAAGCACCAAGTGCCTCTGCTCTTCCTGCTGCTGCTACCACCAATGCAGCTTCAAGGGACATTCTCAAATTTCTACCTTTTACAAAATCTTACACAGGAAGAGTTTGAAGATTATTTATATGAAATCTATGGGTCAGGGCCTACAAGACCACCTTACAAAAGAAAAATTGAAAGAATAGTGCTTGCTGAGGAAAACTGGAGACCTTTGGATGATCCAGACTACTGTATAGAGCTAATGAAAGATAGAAATGTTTACTATAAGCTGCGGTGTGTGAACCACCATTACTTCCTTAGGACGTCATATGAGTTGTTGCAACAGACCTGTTATAGACCCAATGTGAAATGTAAGGATGGAACCGACAGATGTAAGATGACTGAAAATATAATAGAGGGAGTGTATTGTAAGTTATTACAAGGAACTGATATGCCAGCATGTGAGTATGAATCTTCTGTCATGCATGGTTATGTTGTTATCACCTGTCAATGGATCAATGACACTCAAGAATTTGTTCCTCATACTATAAACAATATGATATCACAAACCTAGCAGAAAAGCATTATCCATTCACAAGGTCTCCTTCTTTCTCTGGTCAATAATTAATTAATGAAGAAGAAAATCATTAAATAATTAAATAATTAGAGAAGAAGGAAATCACCTTCTCCAGACTTCATCTTACCAATCAAAATGAGAATGGTAATTTGATTCTGTTCATTTTGATCACTTTCCTCTTTCCCTTTCTGCCTCCATGAGGCACCATGAACTGCATTCACAGAAAGTGCAGTTCTGCTCAGTCTCACACAGGTCTCCCACTCAGTATGCTTGAACATGGCTTGGTGACGAAAGTCCCCAAGGAAAGGATGCCCAGCACTGAGATGGGCAGAGAACAACTGGCTGAGCTGTGCTCTACTGATGGATTTCTATGATTCTCT
>PVKA01030813.1:0-26920 GCA_004027165.1 Ctenomys sociabilis | reverse complement strand
TTTTTTGTGGAGCTAGGGATTAAACTCAGGCCCTACCACTTACAGGGAAGTGCTTATTCCACTGAGCCATCTCCCCGAACCCTCTTGTATTTGTGCCTTATATGCACACCGTGCCTTGTCACACCTCCTTGGTCTCAGGGGTCCTCTAGACTCTTAAAAATCACCCTCAATGCCAGGCGTGGTGGCTCAGGCCTGTAATCCCAGAACTTGGGAGGCTGAGGCAGGAGGATTGTTGTGAGTTTGAGACCAGCCTGAGCTACAAAAGTGAGCTTAAGGCCAGCCTGAACTGCATAGTGAGACCCTGTCTCAAAAAAGACAAAAAAATTCACCCTCAAGGCCCACAAAGAGTGTATGTGTATTCTATCTGCTTATATTTTGCACTTCAGCAGTGAATGTTGAGGACATGTGGAGCAGAGCCCACATGTGGAGCAGCTGCTGGTTCCTGATACCCTGTCACTGGCTTAGGGAAACCCACATCCATGTAGGGGCCCTGGAAGCCTTTCCCTGACTTTCTCTTCCCTGGCTTCTGTCCAGTGTCCTTTCAGATGTCACAGCAAGAATGCAGTGGGTCCTAGCTGGGCTCATTCCCAGTCCAGCAACCTCCTCCTCATCACCCTCCTCACATAGCCCAGAGCAGGCTATCCCTACGTTCACACCTCAGGCTGCTCATTTGGAAGACTCCCATCAAATACTCTTAAAACTGGTCAGGGATTTTCTCCTCACCTTACCAGAAAAATACTTGTTTGATCAAATATCCAAGTCAGGACACACTGGAATCACCAGAGGCTTTCAGTGGGATCCATATGCTGGGGGGTCCATATGCTGGGAGGCCCATGGTTTTGAAACAGGATCTTTGTACATAGCCCCTGCTGGGCTTGCACACAGGGCGATTCTCCTGCCTCAGCCTCCCAAGTGCTAGGGTCACAGTTGTGTGCCACCATGCCCAGCCCTGTTTTTGGTCTGTGATGGCACTGCTGGGCATTTTTTTTTTTTAATGAATATAATGCATTGCCAGGATTTAGAATCACTGGCAGCCAGAAGAGAGGCAATGGCACTAAGGTCATTTGGTCATTTGAGGTCATCTGTCCTTCTCTGGGGTCCCAGCAGGTGGACTCCCTGCTCCTGGCTCAGCCGGTGTCTCTCAGGGGGGCACAGTCAGTGCTTCATGTCCCCTCTTCTCAGTGCTCCACGGTAACCCTGTCAACACTGTGGGCCAACACCAGCCTGCATCTTCCGGCCGCTGCACACCGCTGAGCCAGTTCCCTATTCAGTTCCCAGGGAGAATCTTCCTTGTGATTCCTCTTGTCCCTTCATTCACTGCCTGAATGCCTGACTCAGAAGTCAGTTATTCAGGGCATCCTTGGAGTTTGTGAGAATGGCGTTTGATGCTCCCCATTTGCAATATTAAGTAGTGCCTTATTGTGTTCAGGACAACGCAGGGTGTGGAGGCACATACCTGTCCAGATGCCCAGCGCTCTGGAGGCTGAGGCAAGAGGATCACAAGTTCAGGCTTGTCCTGGTCCACTTAGCAGCTGGGTGAGATCATGCCTCGAAATGAAAAAGCAAAAATGGGCTGGGGACGTAGCTCCATACGAAGGCCCTGGGTTTAATGCCCAGTGCTGAAAAACAAAGAAGCAAACAAAAAAAGAGGATAAAGAAGGAAAAAGAAGAGGAGGAGGAGGGGGAGGAGGAGAAAGAGGAAGAGAAAGGAAAGGAAAAGACAAGCATGCAGCCCTGCAATTTGGGCAGAAGCAGAAACTCGGGCTGTACGGCCCCACCCTCCCTGTCTGCGCAGCTGCCCGCTGCCCCGGCGTCGCTTCCCTCTCCACGACCTGCTGCCCAGCAGAGGTCGCAGCCTTGTTCAAGGGCAGCCCCCAGTCCTGCAGTCCATTAGCGTGCTAGCTGGACACCCAGCTGGTCTCACACATGCAGGCTGCTTCTCTGTACGCTCCAGATTTCCAGCAGAATGAATGAGGAAATAAGACGCAGCTAGCTCTTCGCACTTCTTACACGTTTTACCTGAGTGTAGGTTCAGACCCGAAACGAAAAGGTAGAGGCCCACGGGTGATATTGTCCCTTCTTGGGGACTTAAAGATACCAACAAATTCGAAGCTTTTGAAGTACTTACTTTAAAGACAATTGTCACAGGGTCTCACTGCATAGCCCAGGCTGACCTCGAATTTGTGGCGATCTTTCTGCCTCAGCCTACCAAGTGCTGGGATCGTAGTGTGAGGCAGAAAAATTATGTTTTTATAACTCAACTCTTCACTTACTTTTTCTTTAATATACAATATTCAAAATGAAGAAAGTTTTTAAAATAGGATTGGTATTCTTTTTTTTTTCAGTCTCAGACTTTTTTTAACTTTCCAATTGCCATAAACAAACAAGAAAAAATGACCGCTGTTAAAATAATGATAAATAACATGTTTTTAAATAAAGATATTAAAAAGAGGCAATCTTTTTAAAATCTTTATTTTTACTAGTGTGTGTCTGTAATGTGTCATATTACCATTCCCTGTGTGAGGTGGGTACATGACACCTTAATTCCTTTTCAGCCGTTTTCCCTCTTGTCCTCCCCTCCACCTTCCATCTCTTCTTGACCCCTTCTCCTTGGAGAAAGATCTATCTCTCAGGGCCAGCCAAACAGCTCAGTGGATTAAAGTGCCTGCAAGCAGGTGCAGGGGCTGGGGATTCGATCCCTGCTCTTGGAAGGCTGTAAACAGGAGGATCACTATGAGTCCAATCTAGTAGTGAGACCCTGAACACCCTGTAGACCCTTCCCTAAAATACAAGAAAAAAAATCTCTCTACTTCCTCTTATCTTTGATTTTGCTCTTCACTTATATTTAGAGTTTATGAGATGTTTATGCTTCTGTGTCTGATTTATTTCACTTAATAGCATGGTCTCAAGGTACATCCATTTTCCCCATACATAACTGAAGCTCATTCTTCTTCATGGCAGGCAGCCTAGTACTTCATTGTGTATAAATTCCATCTTTTCTTTATCCATTCTCTGTGATGGACATATGGGCCACCTCCAAGACTGATCAATTATGAATTGTGCTTATACAATAAACATAGATATGTAAGCATCACTTTAAGATGGTGAATTCAACTCTTTGGGGCAGTTGTCTAGGAGGGAAAGGCTGAGTGAAACGTAATTTTTACGCTTTAGTTTTTGAGATATTTCCATGCTGATTTCCATGGGGGCTGTCCGAGTCACATCCCCTCCCAGAGTGCCTCGCCAGCACCTGTCAGGATCTGATCTCTTGGCCATGCTTCCTGGGCAGAATGGAGTCCCAGTGTCTTGGAAATGGTTAGAAAAAGGCAACCGTTTCCACAGTGAGAAAAGCCGGGGTGGTTTCCAAGAGTGGAGAGGAAGCCTTTGACACAAAGACTTCTGGCTCCATAAAATACGTTAGAGTTATTTAACCTGGAATTAGAAATGTACTGCTTAAGTCAACACAGAACTTCTTCCATTCTCTAGAAAAGATGTTATATTTTAAGAAATTTTAGGGATATATATATAACTTTAGGGACTGGAAGCTCAGTGGAAAAAATGCCTGCCTAGCAAGCACAAGGTTCTGAGTTTGATCTCCAGTTTCGGGGAAAAACAGTGGGAATGCCTACAGGAAGCAGTTCAGTAAGTCCGGCCTGAGGATGCGTCTCCAAGGATGCACAGGAGTTGGCCAGCGAAGCACAGGCTGCAGTGCTACAGGTGACAGGGAGAGCAGGGTGCGTGTGTACCCAGTAGTTGGATTCTATATGGAGTTCCAGGTGGCAGAGGCAGTGGGCAACATCACAAAGGGACACATGGGTCACACAGATTTGCTTGGACTTTGGTGGAGGTCTAGTGACAGTTACTTAAGACAGCCCAGTGGTCAGTGCCTCACTGCTCAGGGTTTGGAGACTTGGGTGCCATTCAGTCCTTGCCACTGGGCTCTCCTAGGCATTGGTCATTGCATGGTCTCCAAGGGGAGAACCGAACAGATGGACATTTAAAATGGGCATACAGCCTGCAGCATGGGGGTGGGGTGTAGTTAGGGTTGCTAGAGAAGACCGACTGTGACACTCTGGTGATAATCCAGGTGACAGTAATCTATTTGTTGATCTAGGACACATGACACAGTACACTGATAGAGGTTGTGTATACACAGATCTTACTCCCCTTCCCTCTTACAGGGTCTACAGGGTCTCACTGCACAGATCAGACTCATAGTGATCCGCCTGTGTTTAGCCTCCCAAGTGCTGGAATCGCAAGCAGGCACCACCACACCCAGTCTCAATCACTGTCTCAGCATGCCCCAGGGGCAGGGCCAGCACAGCAGACCAGAGATCAAACCCTCCGCCCCTGTGTCTATATATATATATATATATATATATATATATATATATATATATATATACATATATACATATATAATTTTTTTTTTTAGGAACCAGGGATTGAACTCAGGCCCTTGTGCTTGCCAGGGAGATGCTTATGCTACTGAGCCATCTCCCTGACTCCTCTAAATAATTTTGAAAAATGTATTCTTTCTTTTTTTTCTTTCTGTATTTAGGACAGGATCCACAGGGTCTCACCATGTAGATCAGTCTTGTAGTGGTCCTCCTGTTTTCATCCTCCCACGTGTTGGGATTACAGGTGCGCGCCACCATGCCCAGTCTCAACTGACATCTCAGAGCACCCCTGGGGCGGGGCCAGCACAGCATTCATGGTGAATATCAAACTCTGGCCCTTGTGCTCTGCCTAAGCAAGCACTTTAGTTTTCTAAACTGTCAGGCCAGCCCTAAAATATGTTCTTATGCCAGGCATGGTGGTACATGCCTATAATCCCAGCACTCAGGTGGCTGAGGCATGAAAAGGGGTAACCAGGACAGGAGAAACCAGAACTAGGGGAGACTAAGCTGGCTGCAGAACTGTGACCCATGACAGATGGCTTGGTGTTTACTGTACAGCATCAAAAGGGACGTGGTGACCTCAGTAGGACACTGATAGCCAAGAGGGCCCAGCTGGGGCTAGCAGGCCACCCAGGCAGTGGCGCTGAGTTCAGAATCAGGCATTCGGCAGGGTGACCGGCTCTGGCCATCAGAATGGAACCAGGCCCCAACAGGCCTCCCATAGAGCACGGTGAGCAGCCCATGCACAGTACCCAAGCACTTGGCGCTAAGGAGGCACACAGCAGGGCTCAGAGAAGCCCCGAGCCCATGCAGGTGCTTCACGTTGCTCAGGACAAGCTCCGGGCCTGGAGGTGGGGAAAGGATGCCGCCCAGGGTAGGGCCTTGGATCTAGCATAGATTCAAGATGGCACACATGAGCTGCTGGTGGACTCCAAGCTGTGGTCACCCAGGGCGGAGCTAAGAATGAAGGTGGCACTTGGGTGAAGCTCAGCAGGAAATGGAAAATATACATCAACGAATTATCAGACTGGGTTGTCAATGCATTAAATCTAGAAATAAATGGCAATTTTTATTTAGGACTCAAAGGAAATTTAACATGGATTTACTTTCATAATCAGCTTTAATATGTAGCTCTGAAATTCCTTTTTTTAAAGGAATATTTCATGCCATGGGGATGCTAACAAAGTAGTAAGAGGGTAGGTAAAATCACATACCCTGCTATAATCATAATTCTGTGTGTGCATTATATGTGTGTATAGATACACAAGAAACAATAAATTGAATGTATTTTTCAGATACCAAAGAAAGCTTCAGAAGGAATTATACCAAAAATATTTAACAATACATTTGGGACGACAATGCTATTAAGAACTTCTATTTTAAAATAATAGTGTTGAGTGTTTTTACCATCTCTGACAATGGGTGTATATAATTTTTGTAATCTTTAAAATGTTTTTCTCACACCCTTCCTTGGGTTATCCCTCCAGCTCAGAGAGAAAAAAATGGCACACAACACATACTGCGAATTCACAGATAAGAAGGCTGGGAGTGTAGCTCAGTGGTAGAGCACTTGCCTTGCATGTGCAAGGCCTTGGGTTCAATCCCCAGTACAGCAATTAATTAATTAACTAAATTTTTAAAACTAAAATTGGACAAGAATCAGAAGAGAAATGAAAATGGCAGGCTTAGTCAGCCTTCAATGTAGGTACTTAATTAAATAAGAAACAAACTGCTAGGAAAATACATTTCATGTGTAGAAAGATATCATACTAACAAGCAGCTGGATTTATCCTAGAACAATTTATAATAAACAATATGGCTTGGTATCAGCCTAAGAACAAGGAAATTTTCAGGTTAGCAGAATAGAGAGACCAGTTGAATGGGTATACAACAATGCCTAGTGGTCCTGATTTGCATTTCTTTGTCACTAGTGAGGTAATCTCTTCCTATAGCACACATGTACTCGGACATTTGTCACACAATGTGGCAGTGATGCAACTGAGCAGCTGCGAAAGGAGCGAACTGCAGATAAATGGATTTGGAGGACTGATTGTAACTATGAATCAAATGCACTTTGAGTTCTAACTCATACCATAGTCAAAAACAAGTCTGCATAAGGGATGGACACGCCAAAAGAAACTTTAAATCTCTGAGAAGAAAACGTAGGTGATGATTTTTCTGACTTGAGAGTAGGAAAGACTCCTCTTAAAAGAAAAGATTAACGAACGTGTTTAACCGCTCTCCACTGCAGCCTCTCCTAGGTCCCACAATGCTTTTCAATAAAGTAAAAATACCTCTGTCACCAGAATATATCCTCCATAAAAGGCACTCATGTTATAAACAAAGCAACAAAGGTCAGTACACATCTATTTTTAAATGCAATATTAAATCATGGGAACTATTTGTCTATTTACCCCAGTTCCCAAGAAGGCTGAATGAAAACATTAAATGCACCAACGTCAAATCCTACAATTTTCTTCTTAAAGTAAGAATTCACATTGTTAAGAGAAGGCCAGGGCCAGCTTTCTTTCTTTCTTTTCTAATTTTAACAGCGGGAACGTACTTGTAACAGGAAAATGGAGCACGCATCTGAATAGCTTATGTGGAACTGCTATGAAAGTCATTTAGCTGATAGCATCATATTGATGAATGATATCAAACCCTAACAACGAGGTTTCCCAAAAGGGTGGTGACTTGTCACTAGTGTTTTAGGTGTCAACCCTTCCTCCTCAGAGGAAGGCAGATGTCCAAAAACTCTCAGCCTCGACAGTTGCCAGGCAGGTCCTGTGCGGCTCAGCTGTATCCTCATACTGGGGGACCAAACTCAGGACCTTGCTCTTGCCACGTAGACAGATGCTTAAGCCACTGAGCTATCTCCCTCAGCTTTGGCTCTTATCTGAGATTCCTTGTTCTTAGGGAGCAAGCAGCTCTGAGGCAGAATGTTCTAGAGAACAACAGTGAGTGTCCCAGAGAGCTGTTCTTTGACAAGCCCCTCATTCTCTGCCGGGATAGGCAGCCACTCCAGACAGCTGTTTCCTACTTGTGTTGTGGGACCAATAATTCATCTTCTTTGGGTGAGAGTCCTGTAAGGTTTTAGCAAAAGTGTTGCTCTTACTCCAGTGGTCTAGAAGCATTCATACTGCCTGGTGGTGTGGAGCTCAGCTCAGGAGACCTGTCCCCAGCAGGCATCATCCTAAGAATACCAGTGGGCAGTGACCACCAAGAGTCCAAGGTGCTGCATGTGGTCATCCACAGGATTCCTCCTGGTACATGAGTCCTTCTGAGTAAGTTTCAGTTTTGGAAAACAAGACAGCAGCTGAGGGGACTTGAGATTGATTTTATTAATCAATTTTTTACGTCAGAAATGGGAAAGGCCAAATGTGTCAGCACCCCAGAGGGCCCTTCTGGTCTGTGGAATTTTGGGGGGGCACCACAGATACCCCTAGGAGGCTGGGCTGAAAGGTGGTCGGCAGGGGATCGTGTGTCCACGTCTGCCCCTCCTCAAGGGCAGGCTCTGTCATCCTACACCCTTAGATAAGGCAGTTACCCTGAAACTATTGCATCACCTGCCGCTGCCAAGCGTGATTAAATAGATATGCTGGAAAGAGAGAGGAAGGAGGCTGGGCATAGAGTTTGGGGAGTGTCATTTATGGTAAAACCCATTCTGCCCTTAGTGTACAGCGAAACCGGCCTCAGGTGGTGGCGATGGCTACCACGCACTTCAGTGGCGCTTGGAACCCTGTTTCCACGTGGCGTTTCCCATTCGCTTGTTCTTTTTCAAGCTGCCCCCCAAAGAACCCTAAGGTTTGGACTGCGGGCGGGTGAAGGGGATATGGGGGATGACAGTCACTTTTGTTCCAGTGTTAATTTTCGAAAACTCCAGATGTCTAATTCTGAAAGCTGGTTCAGAGAGCGCAGAGTTAAAGAGCTCGCTGCCACCCTCCTGCAGCTGGGGCTGAATCACACGCAGAGGGAAAGAGTGGCTCACAGCGCTATTAATTCTCTACTGTGATTTCTCTCTGTGTCGCTAAAGGGGACCCGGGGGAGGGGTGGGAAGGTGTGCGGGCAGCCAGGAAATGGGGTCTTTTTTTTTTTTTTTTCTTCTGTGTTCCTCACGATTGAAGGAAATTCTGTTGTCTCCTTGGGGTTTAAGTTTGAGCAATGTAACCTTTTCTCTCTTTCTATATTTCTTGCACAGAGTCGTTTGACTTTTGTCAGCGGAAGCTACCCCAAGCCCACCTCTCTGGGGATGTAAAACCACTCGGTTTTGGTACATCTTCGTCAAAGTCATCCAGACGTGGGGCCCAAGGGGAGGCTGGCCACCAGGGGAGCTGGGGTCTGGGGTCCCCTTGAGTGATCTGAGACGCCACGTCTTGCCCAGTCTGCTCAGAGCTGTGCCTGGAATCCTGCCTTTATCTTCTCTTGATGGAAAGCGAGCTTTGCACTAAGGACGTTGAGCGCCTGTTGGGACACCCGTGGTCAGTCCCCGGTGGGTCCCAGTCGCAGGCAGAACCCACTGGGAGGAGGGTCACACGCTGCCTGGCAGTCCTGCTCAGTTCTTTGGTGGTACTATAGTCCAGAAGTGATTTAATATAACCTCTGCATATTCCATTTCAAAAAATTGTGATTTCTACTTTTGTTTCTTTTCAAAAAACTCTTTTCTATGATAGTATGTTAATACAGACTTACATCAAGTAGATTTTTAAAAAAGTATTATCTAATTGTATCCTAATGATACATTATGAGGTATGTATAAGCTCCATTTAATAGAGGAAAAGTGAGTCTCAGAAATGTCCCAGAAAGTCTACAAATTCATCCCAAGCAGTGTTTCTCAAAGCTCAGAATACATAGTCCAGAAAAGGGAAAAGTAAGATTCCTCAAACTGGCTCTAGTAAAGCTATCTCTCATTTCCAATGTTTTTATTCATTAACAAAAAACTATAAACAAATAATACAAAACTGTGCATTTATATTCATAATATGATACATGATGTCAGAATAATAATACAATGGATCCACACATCCCAGTCACCCCAAAGTCAGAGAAGCAAGAACTTGCCAGCCCCTGCCACCCTTCCTTCCTGCCTGGAAGTCTATCCAGGGATAAAATGACCAGCTGAGAGTCTGACTCACAAATAAATGCTAATTGTCGTGTTTCAAAATGTTTGAAAAAGCAGTTTTCTCATTTTGTTTTGTTTCCATTCATCCGCTTGTTAATATGTTTTTCTTGCTAATGTTTTGTTAGATGTTACAAATGTATTCTCCAAATTTTCAAACCTATTTTCACCAAATCTTTAATACTGTTAAATATTTTCCCTTTCTGAGCAAAAATCTCTTCAGAACTGTTTTTCACCCTGGAAGTCACAAAAGTGTTTTCCTATGTTGTCATCCAAAAAAATCATTTAGGTTTTTTTTTTTAATATTAGAATCTTTAATATCTCTGAAATTCATTTTAGTTTCTTTCCTTCTTTTTTTTTCAGAATCGGAGATTGAACTCAGGCTGTTGTGCTTGCCAGGCAAGTGCTTATTCTACTGAGCCATTTCCTTGGCCCACTGAAACTGATTTTGGAATATGTTAGGGAACAGGAAGAAATTTGATTTCTTCTCCATGAATTTAGAAAAGACATAATTAATCTAGACTACCTGAATTTAATCAGTAAAAGATTACAATGTTCTCCATAAAATTCTTGCTCCTCTGTTTGAAAAACTACTTATATATGCCTTAAGTTTTTATTGCTCTTTCTTTTAGCATCTAAGCGTTACTATATTTTTAAAACATTTTTCTAATCTCCTTGGTATTAAATGAAGTGTAATTGACTTTCATGTATGAGTTTTATGTTTTCATAAATGATTTAAAGATTTTTTTGGGCTCTCCAGGAACACAAATGTGTGACTTCTTGTGATTTTCAACTTGTTACTTGGTTATATACACACACGTGTGTGTAAAGATAAATTAAAGACTGAAGAAGTGGGCTGGGGGGATGGCTCAGTGGAATAAGCGCTTCCCTGGCGAGCGCAAGGGCCTGAGTTCAATCCCCAGTTCTACCAAGAAAAAAAAAGACTGAAGAAGTATCATTTCAAAAAAATTAGCTTTATCTTTATAAACTACTTCATTCTTTGTCATATGCATAAACTTTCTATATATAAATTCTGATATTTTCTTATTTTACAATATTTTTATTAGCATAAAATAGGTATGACAAAAATGTCTAGGATTTCAGGCCAGCTAAATAGTTGTTGGATCCTGAGCTGTAACAGCTCGACACTCGCAGAGTGCTGAGCTGATAGTGGGCGTGGTGGCGCACACCTGTAATCCCAGCTCTTGGGCGGCTGTAAACAGGCGGATCACTATGAGTTTGATCTAGTAGTAAGACCCTGAACACCATGTAGACCCTTCCCCCAAAATACAAAAAAATTCTACGATTTCATCACATAGCGTAATAAAATTCAGCACACTTTTTAAAATGTATTTAGTACAGGCTCTACGGGTTCTCACTACACAGATCAGACCCAGGTGATTGTCCTGTTTTCAGCCTCCCAAGCACTGCGGTTCACCCAGTCTCAACTGCCCTCTCAGTGTCCCCGGGGGTGGGTCTGGCCCAGCATGCTGGGGATCAAACTCAGCCCATATTTTTGATCCAAAAATTTCTTGTTGATTTGTTTCTGTTAATTTGTTGGATATCTTTATATGTTTTTATTGCTAACTTTTTGTTGGATGTTACAAATATTTTCATGGATTTTGCTTTGTGGTACATAACTACTACAAGCATTTTGATTCTATACTTATTCAGTTTCTTTTCCAGTAATATATATTGCAAGGTGACATCAGATTTTACATGTGGCTATTTAGCAATGTCTCGATGAATGATTTCTATGAAACTATTTGTTTCAATTATTAAAAACTTGTATCTTTTTAATGAATGCATCAAGTATGGTCTTGTATTATAATTAAACTATTTTATCACTGGTTGCATTCAACATGATACATTTATAACTGCGTATCATTCCATCATTCCATGATTTCTTCAGAATATGTTTCTGGAAATGGAAACAGACCTCTGCGGGTTTTTTTTTTTTTTTAATAGCTTAGCTGGGACAGAGAGAGAGCTCAGTAGAATAAGTGCCTGCCTGGCAAGCACAAGGTTCTAAGTTCAATCCCTGTTACCACAAAAAAAAAAAAAAAAAAATGCCAAATTCACGTCTAGAGATTTTGTTCTGGTGTGGACATACACTCTGCATCTGTTCTGTACCACTCTGTCTCTGTCCTCTCTCTCTCTCTTTCTCTCTCTGTCTCTCTGTCTCTCTCTCTCACACACACTTTAAGCTTGAATCATTAAATGGAACCTAAAACTTCCTAAAAGTTTTACTAAAACTACCTAGGAAAACTTTGCAAAATTACCCACCCTAGAAATTATTGTGCTTGTATCTGCTAAGTTGTAGAAAAAAAAAAAAAGGCAGTTTGCTTTTGAGGCACTTTTCAACAGAATAACAAATGCATAAAATTTTATTTTCCTGTAAAGGATAAAAAAACAGCTGTTTGTTTAATTTTGTTGTAACAGGTAGAATCCTTCAGGGATTTATTGCTTTGTTTCTAAATATAAGTGTGACAAGCCCTGCTGTCTGTGGTTACGCAGGGGATTTTGGAAACAATTTTGACTCGGGGCATACCCTGTGCGTGGGCCGCGCCCACACACTGTCATCTCGGCCCCCGCTTACCCTTTTGGGAAGTCCTGATACCTTCAGGAGGAGTTTTTTATTTTCTCGGCTTTATTTTACCCTTCTTGGGTCAATGGGGGTTTCCTTCTATCCCCGGCACAACCATAGCTCACAGAGTCGGGCAGTGCTATATTGAGAGCCTATGTTCTAGAAGGTCTGTTCTCACCGAGGCTGCACCTCTATTCACTTAGGAAAAAAATTTTAAACATCTGCGTCTCAGCCCTCAGCTTGACATTCAGGTTTCATTTGTGGAGGTGTCACCCCATCCTGCTGTTCTGTGCAGACTTTTCCCCGACATCCTGGGTCATACAAACGGCCTCTCCCAGGCAAAAATGAGGCAGCCGAGGGAAGGGCCCGGAGCAGGAGCAGCCAGGGTTCCCGCTGGTCTGTGTCAGCCCAGGGTTTTCAAGTAGCAGAAAGGGCGATCGTGTTGCGCTGTGCATTAGGTGATGGGAGAATTTCATCCTGTATCAGTGCACATCCATTTCTGCTTGGTGATCAATAACTTCTCCAAAGGGAAAGCCGGGTGTGCTGGCACACGCCCGTGGCCTCAGCACTCTGGAGGTGGAGTCAGGATTGTTGTGAGTTCGAGACCAACCTGAGATTCAAAGCGAGCTTAAGACCAGCCTGAACTGCATAGTGAGACCCTGTCCCAAAAAGACCAAAAAAAAAAAAAAAAAAAAAAAAAAAAAAAAAAAAAAAAAAAAAAAAAAAAAAAAAAAAAAAAAAAAGAGCGAGGGGAGGAAAAGTGTGAGAAAAGCAGCAAGAGGGAACTGGAAGGCTGCAGAGGAGGGACGGGGACACGCTGCCTGGGCCCAGGGCGCTACCATGGGAAAATCCCACGGGAAGGAAAAGTCCAGCGGGGGAAAGGGACAGGAAGGGGACAGCTGCACTGAGCGGGCCCTCCTCAGCCAGAGATGAAGGACAGGGAGCTCCCCGGGGACTCGGTCTCCCGAACACCCCGTCCCTCCCCAGCCCCTCTCAGAGTCTGCTCTGACTTCCTAAGACATCGTGGACGGAGGTCTAGAACATTCCTCAACCGTGTATTTATCTCAAATTCCATTCCTTCCTCAATTCTTCATTCATGATTGTGATCCAATAATTTAGAACAAACATTTAGGAGTTGTCTCCTTACATAGACTATTAGCGTATATTTTATATACTTTTCATATAACTTCCAACTACCGTAGTTCAAGTATGAAAAGGAAAGTGCGCACTTAGGGGCAGAGTTGAGTTGTTTTTTATTTTTTTAGCTGGCATCTTCCTTAATCCCCCTGTATGAACTGTTTATGTGTTTTGAGACAGGGACTCATTGTGTTTTTGTTCAAGCTGGCCTTGACCTGACAGGTCAGCTTTAACGTGTAAGGACTCTCCTGCCTCAGTCTTCACACTGCTGGAATTATCCGTGTGAGCCAGCACACCCAGCTCCTCTATATAAGTTAAATATATTTAAGCAGGATGAAGAAGTGCACACCTGTATCCCCAGCACTCAGGAGGCTGAGGCAAGAAGATCATGTGAGCTGGAGATCAGTCTGGGTTACAAGGTGAGTTCAAAGCAGCCTGAAGTACGCATTGAGACTGTCTCAAGAAGATAAATAAGCAAACAAATAAACAATATTTGTATCGGTGCATAAAGAAGAACCATTTTTAAACACTGGTGTTGCTTGTGAGGAGTTTGCAACGGCACTTGCGAAGTCCCATATGGCCTGCGCTAGTCTCACTACCAACTCAGACCCTCTTCCTGCTCAGCTGACCTCATGGCCCTTTTTCCTTGGAGTTTTGCCTCCTGTTTGGAAGATTTTGGTCCTTCATTCAGCATCGTGGGTGGAAAGCAAGAGCAGAGCAATGTTTCTGTCCTTTTTATCAGAAACAAATTAACTTTCCGCAAAGTCTCCCTGCAGAGGTCCTTAATGCCCCCTCCCCCCGCACCGGAAGTGGGGCAAGGGCCTTCCCGGTGCCTGCAGGTGGGAGGGAGGCGCTGGCTCCAGGGCAGGAGCTGGAGAGCAGGGGATGCCTGGAGAGGGACTTGGCCTCATCCTGCCCCCTGAGGCTCACAGTATTCTCTGCCTTTTCATCCCTGCCAACAGTTTACAACTTAAATTCCTCTTACAGAAACAAAAGCCTGAGGAATTTGCACCAGCTAAAATAAAGCCTGTGTATCTGTATTTAAAACTTTTTTCTTTTAATATTTACTCCATTCTCTTTCTTTCTTCCTTTTCTTTTTTTTTGGAGGGGGGTGTCTTTTTGAGATAGAGTCTCTGTATAGTTCAGGCTGGCCTTGAGCTCACTATGTAGCCCAGGCTGGCCTCAAACTGGCAGTGACCCTCCTACCTAAGCCTCCCCATGTGATTACAGGTGTGGCCACCACACCTAGCCGCAGCATGCTTTCTTGATGGCTTTACTCTATAGTGAGCGGTGATTTTGGGTCCTTTGGCTCTGCCTTGGACTTGTACCACCTTTAAAATTAGTTCCATGGACAGGCTTGCTGGTGCACACCTGTAATCCCAGCACTCAGGAGGAGGAGGCAGGAGGATCATTGTGAGTTAGAGACTAGCCTGGGCTACATGGTGAGCTCAAGGCCAGCCTGAACTGCATAGTGAGACCCTGTCTCCAAAAGACAAAAAATAAGAGTAAAATTTCTAGCTCCAAGAGCCACAAGGTCACAGCTGTTGCCCTGCCACTGTGAGCCAATCCCTTGAAGGCTGCTGACTGCATTTGAGGTGCCCGCTTCTGGTCACTGCTACTGCCCAATTCTCCAGCCTCCCCAATGTCTCCCCCAGCCCAGTCAGCTCACTTTTTTTTTTTAGCAAATAAAGATATTGTCTGTTCTTGCTATCCCACCAACTCTACCTTCTTAAAGGTCTTCCCAACCCAACTGCCTAGTTCTTTTGAGTAAAAAGGTATTTTGTATGTTGCTAAATTTGATTTGGTTTTCTTGATGATAAACAAAAAGTTTATGGAGCTTAATGGAGACTCAAAGCTCATCACTTTCTAAAAAGTCCTCCATGGTTTCATGCTGGGCTGTGACCTCTCTCTGGACTTCGGTTTCTTGTGTCCTCACCACTCAGTTATTTATTTACAGTGTGATCACCATTGCGTGCCACCAGCGCGAAGCTGCGCTCCCATCCCAGCACCCTGAGCCCAGCACAGCCACAGCTCAGAGCAGAGCACAACTGCATGAACTGAAATGAGGCAAAGAGCCTGAGGTACCAGTCTGGCCAGATGACTTCCAGCCACCTGCAGCTGAGAACCCAGGCCAGGTGCTAGAGGGCTCAGTGCAAGCCCCTCTCTGGCTGCAGGGACCACAGCCTCCCACTGAGCTGTTCTTCAGAAAAAACCTCCCCTCCCACCAAGCCAGCAGACTGAGGCAACGATGAACGATGAACGTGAAGACTGCAGTCCTTCTGGCATCTGGTCCTCGGTCAGCACAGGGGAGATGGCATTCTGCCTCAGAGGGGGCTGCTTGGCAAGCATAGGGGCAGGGTGAGCAGGAGGGCAGCAAGGAGCCCAGGACTCAGCCATCACCCACAGGCTGGCTGCTCTTCTCCGGTGGCTGTTCATTCACATGCATTTCCTGTGGAGAGACTTCCAGGGACAGCCCCAAGCAGGCATCCTGCTCACCACTCCCTGCCCTTCTGTCTCTCATTTTAACATTTGCTTCACCAAGCCTCTGGGAATCAAATCAAACCATCCCTAGGAGCAGTCTTGCATGCACCTGTAGAGTCAGAAATCCTGCTTTGGAGGACTTAGCTCCATCCCAGCCAACTTCCTGGTGGCCCTCAGGGAGTCTCCTTAGCATCCATGTCCCTGTGTCCTCTTCCACTTACTCTTCAGTATGAGTGGCTGATCTCCCCAGTGAGAAAGTAGGTTGCTTCAAAAAAGGGCTGTGTGTGTCCTGTAGCTCCTTAAAATTCTATTTGACAATTTTCTCCCTGTCATGTGCTCACTGCCCCCACTGACTTATGCAAGGGATGATCTTCCACTGAATTTTAAATGGATCGGACCCCTGCAAGAAAATTAAAAATAATACTAAGAAGCCCAGCCTATCCAGTCCTGGTTCAATACCTCTGCTTTTCAGGCTGAACTTAGAAGTACCAAAAGTGGCTTGTGGAACATAGAGTGTCCCCACTTTGGTAAGACTTGAAAGTTATGACGCCCGCTTTGGCAGAGCAAGTACTGAAGTCGGAACAGTACAGAGGCATTGGGCTGGGTGACCGTGAAATGTGCCCCTCGAGATGCATCCTGTTGGCATGGATGATAACCTCGCAGAAATCAGAAGTTACGTTTGAGTTTCCATGTACAAATTGGGCCCCTTTTTCCTCAGTCTTGTTTTGCTTTGCTTTTTATTTGATCCTGGATCTTGCTACACAGTTCTGACTTGTATGGATCGTGTTGTCTCAGCCTCCCCAGTGCTGGGATGGCAGGCGTGCACCACCACGCCCAGTCTTGTGGCTGACTTGGCATGGGGTACCAGGGATCAAACTCAAGTCCTTTGCACTTGCCAGGCAAGTGCTTAAACCATTGAGCTATCTCCTCAGCCCCTCCTGTAGTCTATTTTGCTGTGTTTTCTTTTCTTCCTTCTGTGTTCCCTGCACCCATGAAGTGCCAGTGGATTTGTCAGTCTAAGCAACCACTGGAGGAACATGCCAGATGCTGAGAAAGCCAGGAAGCTCTTTCTCTCGGGCCACTCATCTGGTTTCTTCACTCGTCCTTGACAGATTCCAGCCCGAGTACAAAACTGCTAAACTATTATGGCCCCGATCCAACATGGCTGAATCCCAAAAACAATAGCTTATCTTCCCAGGGACCACCCCCTCCTGCACCCTCAGCCCTGAATACAACTTCCTTCTACCTTTCCCATGATGAAAGGGAGACTCCACTCAGCTCCTTAGGGTTCCCTGAACCTGCCCCTCAAGTTCCACCTCTAGCAAAAGTTTATGAAATCTCAGGCCCTCCTTTGCTCAGGTGGGAGGATCCCCCCATCTCCCTCTGTGTCCTCAGAGTCAATAAAATCTCCCCCACCTTTTACTTCTGCTTCTCTTCTGTGCCAGATAAACCTAACAGTCCTGTGGAGGTAAAATATATATGATCTTGAGAAAAGCACACGGGGGGCTAGAATAGATGCCATTGTGAGGGAGCTGTACAGGAGGGAAGAAGCGAGGCTGGAGACTGAATGAAGAAGGGACAGGAAGAGTGAACTCTGTGAACGCAGTTGTGTTTAGATGGAAGCATCATGCATCTTCCCTCAGCAACACCTAGAGGAAGCCTGCGGTTGGCCTGGCCACTGCAGAGCACAGACGAGCCTGTGGCAGGGGAGACCACCTGACCGGAGGAAGAGATGCCGTGTCCTCTTCCCCTCCCTTCTGCCTAGAGTCAGATGTGAAGCTGGCCTGCCCACCTTCCAGCTCTGAGCCAAGGGCGTGAAAATAAAAAGGCAGCTCTTCAGGAGTTAGGGAACTTCAAGTTAGAGACAGTTGGGGCCCATGATTTGCTGCTAGACTGGGTTCCCTGCCAGCAGATTCTTACTAAATGACACAATCTAATGCATCCTTGCTGTTGAAGCAGCCCCCTCACCTCTGCACTTTAACTTTTTGTTTATTTTTGTTTATTTAATGTCAGGTTTAGTAGCCTGCTGCATGAGCCAAGTTGAGGTGTGATTGTGGGTCTTAATAGTCTATTCTTTCTTAAGGTAGTTACTTAATTTCAAAATAGATTCTTCCCTGAAATAAGCATAGATGCTTGAATGTCTTAGTCCCTCTCCTGTCGCTGGATATACAATACCTGACTCCCACAACTCCAAGGAGGAGAGGTGTGTCTGGGCTCATGGTTTGTGTTCACGGTGGGCAGGCTCCATGCAGGAAGGGGATGGTACAAGGGTGTGGTGGAAGAAAACTATCTATATCTATATCATGGCACTCAGGAAGCAGAGAGAGGAGGAAGGAGCTGGGGTGGGAGGCACCCACCCGCGCAGTTGCCTCTTCTGCGCAGTGCCCCCAATAACGTATTCATCCATGGACTCGCCCCATGACGCAGTCACCTTCCACACTCATGAGAATTTGGGAGGACATTTCAGATCTCAACTGTGAGAGTGCACAAGTCTGTATTTTAGAGACAGGGCCCATGGCCCAGCCCTAGCTACGGAGAAGGAGACAAAAGTCTATGAGAGGTCTCAGCCTCTTTTCTGCATTACCCAGCCTGGCCTCTAACTCCTGGGCTCAAGGAATCCTCTGACATTTGGCTTGGAATAGCTGGGGCTGCAGGTGCTAGCCAAGTAGGCACTTGTGCCACTGAGCTCAATCCCTGGCCCTGAATGTGGATTCTTATAAACAGAAAATAAACTTTTCAAAACCTTCCCTCAATGTATCTTTGTATCAATTTGAATAAAAACACAGTGTTTTAGGAAAAGTATGGCTTTTGGAATCAAACCCAAAACACATCTAAGTTAAAAATCTCACCTCTGAGATTAAATTGGACATGAATTATAACCTCCTAACCTTTGCTCCTCAAGTTCAAACTGACAAAAGGACCAGTGTTAAAGAGTTTAGAGGATTAAAACTAGTGCCCCATAAATTGAAATGGACGTATATACATATCTTATGTTTCTCACAGAAATTATTTCAAAATGGATCATAGATCTAACCATAAAACACAAAACTACCAAAATCTAGAAGGGAGAAAAATCTAACATATATTTGGCAATGACATTTTAGGTACAATACCAATAGCATCATCCTTAAAATGTTAAGCTGGATTTTATTAAAAATTAAGAATGTTCTCTGTAAAAGATTCTGTGAAGAAAACAAAAAACAAAATCCACAGACCTGAACAAAAACCTTTGAAAAATTCAAATCTGAAAAAGCACCAGTGTCCAGAATATGCAAGGGTCACGTGAAACTTCAGTAAGAAAGTAGATGATCCAAGTTTAAGACGGTTGAGACCTGGCATGATGGCCCAAGTCTAAAGTCCTGCCTACTCTGGAGGCTGGAGTTCAGAGCCAGCCTGGGTAACTTTGTCAAATGCTGTCTCATATTAAAAATAATTATAATAACATGTATCACCTCACTATGCTAAATTGTGTTGAGTAACTGAGGTCTACATAAAAGTTTTGATACTTTGAAGTTCATTACCTATGCTTTCCACCACCTGTATGCCTCAGGAAGAGGGTAACCAAATAGCAAAATGCTGATGGCACGAGATTCAACTAAATTTATCATGTATTTCAAACTCTTGCAAAACAGTCTATACTTATCAACTTGATTGGAAAGAGCTAAGAGAAAAATATCAAAGTTAAAAAATAGACGCATATGTGTTTACTCACATATATAATATTTATGTGTTTATAATACACATGCATTCCCCATATATATAGAAACTAAGCCATAAACAGAGTTAAATAAATGTGATGTCCACTATCCCAGCTATATGGTCTATACATAACAGAACGTACTCAGAAATGTTACACAAAATTTATAGAAAATTATTTTTCAATAAAAGTCTTCAAGCTGTCTATACAAAATTTTGAAAAATAAGAACAGTTAAAAATAGAACTGTGAAAAAAATCTCTTCTGGGGGAACTACTCATTTGAGCCCCCCTCCTGTCCCTCTCTCAGACAGGAGCTTTCTTTCAATAAATATATTCTGTTCATAACAAAAAAAAATTAAAATAAAACAAAGATCTCACTGTCTCACCAAAAGAAGTACGAAGTCTATTAAGCATATAAAAAAGCATTAGGATCTTGTGTTATAAAGAAACTGCAAATTCAGGCAACAGTGGGAGAGCGCTCTTGTTAGGATACTCTGTCGTCAGCATGTCCCTTAGAACTGTAACATCCAGAATGCCAGGGACATCGACAATGCCAGGGGCTAGAGAGCAGCAGGAGCACATGCTCAGTTATGATGAGAATGCAGAACCGCCAGTGGGGAAGGCAGTTTAGCCTCCCCTTACAAAGCTAGGCACAGCCTAGCCTGCCACACGACCAGTGACTGCACTGTCTGGCACTCACTCAAATGATCTGAGACTTTACAGCTACACAGGGACCCAAGCATGACTTTCATAGAAATTGCCAAGGCTCAGAGGCAAGCAAAGTGACCTTCAATAAGCAAACAGAGGGACACACAGGGACAGCTATATGGCAGCATGTGGTTCATTGCTAAAAATAAATGTATCATCATGCTACAGACACCTAATGAAGAACGCTCACATGCACAACCTCAGGTGAAACAAGCCGAGCTGAAAAGCCTGCATGCTAACTCAAAAAAGGTAAAACCACGGGAACTGTGAAAGGGTTAGTAGTTACCAGTGGTCTGAGGGAAGGAAAATAGGAGAAAAAAATCGCAGGGGAGCACATGGGCTTTAGGGGCAGTGAAACTATTTTTTATGATGCTATAACACTGGATACAGGTCATAATACAATTTTGTCAAAACTCACAGAATCTGAAAACATCAAATTTAATATAAATCAGGGACTTAAAAATAATGTATCAATACTGCCTCAAAAATTGTAACTAGCATAACCAGGCTAGTGCAAGGCTTAGAACAGGAGAAACAGGATGGGGATAAGGGCAAATGTGGAAAGTTTCTACTTTTCACCCAGTTTTTGTGTAAAGTGAAAGCTGTTCTAGGGGCCAGTGAGATAGCTCAGTGGTCTAAAAAGCGCCTGCTTAGGCAAGTTTAGGCAAGCGCCAGGGCTGTGGTTAATCCTTGTCACCACATGCCATGCCAGAGCCGGAAAAAAAAAAAAAAAAAAAAAAAAAAAAAAAAAAAAAAAAAAAAAAAAAAAAAAAAAAAAAAAAAAAAAAAAAAAAAAAAAAAAAAAAGCTGTTCTAAAAAGTAAAGTCTATTAATGAAAATAACCCGTACACAAACAGTGAAGCACCTGGCACACAGCCAACAGTCCATACATAAAAGCTGGGGCTGGGAGATAGCTCAGTGGCCTAGAGGTCTGCTGGGCAAGAATAACAAGGTCCACTTCAAAAAAACAGTTCTGATCCACGTAAAAGCTATTTTCTTCACCGTCTCCTTGGAGTGCACATTGTTTCTCAGTACCCTTTGCTTCCTTCAGAAGGTACCAGTCATGTCAGGGTTCACAGCCTCAACAATGCTGACATTTGGGGACCTGAGAATTTTGTCATTATCATTGTGAGGGGCTG
Source organism: Ctenomys sociabilis (assembly GCA_004027165.1). Lineage (NCBI taxonomy): Eukaryota > Metazoa > Chordata > Mammalia > Rodentia > Ctenomyidae > Ctenomys > Ctenomys sociabilis. The sequence goes on along the minus strand of PVKA01030813.1, from coordinate 5,655 downwards.
CCCTGGACGTTGCAGGGTGCTTAACAGAGCAAACCCCCATATCTCACCTCTGCTTACTCCTGTGTCCGTTTTTGGAAAACCAAATATACCCCAAGGCCCTTGGGAGACACAAAATCTCCCCTGAGAGAGCCACTGTTTTTCTTTTTGAAAAAAAGTACAAGGGTCTCCCACCCTTCATCCAGCCTCTGCCCAGCAGGCAGTGTCTCCAAACTGCCGGTGCGCCCTGCGCACCACAAGAAACCAGTCTATTTCTGGGATTCTTCGTTCTGCTTTCAACAGTTTCAGTTCAAACAGATCCAAATGAAACCAAGCTCTCCTGGCCAGGGTGGGGGATCACATCTACCCCTCAGTCCTTCTGAAGTAAGCGCAGAACCAAGAGTGCCAATTTCTGTACCTGAAGGTCATTTTCTAAATTGTTTTCTTCTGAAATAATTGCTTAGAGCATCTGTATACTTCATGGCATGTTTCTCCTAAGAGAAAAGTTTTCCAATTCGTAATATTTTTCCTCCCTAACCTCAGTCTTTGCCACTAAACCGCAATAAAAGGATCTAAAAAAGAGCAAAGACCCTTTTGTTTGTTATTTGTTAGGCTGATGGGATTTTAATGCACGCGCCTTAATTGGATTAGATACCCTGTGACTGTCTCATTGAAGTTTCAAAGCTGGGAGTTTCCAGGGTATGTGTGCTAAACTTGATTTGCCTGTATGTGTTTTTATCAGGCACCAGCCAAAAGATCTTATTTGTGTGTTTATTTATGTAAAGAATGAGGGATTTCAGCTTAGGCCTCAGTCCAGGGGAATTTATGATTCAATAAAGACTAGCAACCCAAACTGTGGGCAAACAGACCTACTGTGGATGAATCACCAAAAGCTCTTAGCATAACTAATGGTAATGGAGCCGACTTGGGGAGGCCAAGGGTGGGCTGCATGGGAAGTGGGCCCTGTTGGATCTGTTGGGTGGCTCCTCAGAGAGCTGGGATTCAGCCAGACAGGCAGGCCTTGGCCCCACCCACTGCAGCTCCCCCAGCAGTTACTACTTGTTAGGGTGCTGGCCTAGGGTGTGGGTCATGATAGGCCAGCGAAGGAGGATCTCAGCCAACAGAAGGACCAAGGCATTCTTTAGATTTATTGATTTATTTATCTATTTATGTATGTGCATGTATGTGTGCAGGTGCGTGCATGCGTGCGTGTGTGCGTGTGTGTGTGTGTTATGAGACACTGGACTCTGAAGTGCAAAATCTGTTATGTTTGACAAAGGGTCCTATGACAGTGTACCTTAGGTGGTCTGGCTGCAAAATTTAACTAGTGGGAAATGATCTAGTGGGCACATGAAGGCTGTGCTAATGAACAATTTGGGGAGTAGAAATTCATTCATTCATTCAGTCAGTCACTCTTTCAAAGTGTCATGTGTCAAAGGCTAGAGGTAGGACAGTAATCAAACCAGAGTCCCACAGCTAGCCCTGACAGGGAAAGAGATGCCAACAAAGGCATTGTGTGAATCCTTTCAGACATGTAACTTCTGAGACGGCTGGAAGGAGGGGTGTGGCGGGGAGATCTGTCCTTTGTACTAGGGGCAGGGAGGATAACTCAGGTAACAGAATGGGGCTCTCAAGGATGATTAGGAGTTGGATAGAGACAGGTACCATGCATGGAGAGCAGCAGGCACCGGGCACTGGTGTCCAAGGGAAACTGGAGAGGTGGCTGTGAAAAGCACAAATATGTGCCTCACGCTGATGAAAGTAGTGGCCCAGTAGAAGGAAAATGAAAGAGAGAGGTGCTGAAAGAGAAGAAAGTGAGTGACCGGGTGGTGGTTCTGGAGAACTTCTGCAGCTCTGCAAAGAGGCGCAAGCTGCGCCCCAAAGGAGAGTCAGAACTGGGAACCCCAGCGACATCCAGGGTTGGCAGAGGGAGTAGAAAGCCAGGAAAGCATAGACAAAGAGGAGGAGGTCACTGGACAGGGCCACCTAACTAGGAGCGTCCTGACAAAGAGGGTGCTGGGTAGTCACATTTCTTAGAAGGAGGAAGCCTGCTCCATGTGCTGAAGCCTGCAATGAGCCCCTGGCAATGACCACAGACTACAACCTCTTCTCTTCCTGGGGAGCCCCTAGGGTTTTTTAATTTCTTGCTGGAAGTAGTAATACTATTCAGTTTCTTAATTCTTTCAGACATGGTTAAAAATACACTAGACTTCAAATCAAAAGAGCCAGGTTCAAGTTCTGGCCTGGTGATGGCAGATGTGTCACCTGGTTGGGACGGGTCACCCGAGTCTCTGGGGCTGAGCTTCCTCATCTGTGAATTATACAAATGACTCTCAGGAGGTTGGCCGGAGGTGGGGAAGGGACACAGGCGTCCCTCGGGAAGGACATCAGATCTTCTGGGCAGTAGCTTTCCACTCGCCTATGAGAATCACCTGGGGAATTTTCAAAAAATTCAAGTCACCCACAGATTCTGAAGGTGGTGGAATTTCACGAAAGGTTCTCCTGTGATTCTAATTTGCAATTTGGGAACTACTGCTTGAAGAAAGCCTGCCCCTGGAGAAGCGTATTCAACAGGCACCATTGCCGTGTAAGGCCCATTTCTCTATTTTGTTCCCCAGAATTAGCCCGGTGCCCACATTGCACAGCTGCTGTACAGAAAGCACTCTGCAAGCTGCGCTGGATAGCACTATGGTTACAAAGCACCTCAGAGTCCAACTCCAGAGACATAAATAAAGCCCAAACATCTCTGCATTGTTTTTATTTCATTACTTAAATCTGAGATCAGTCCTGACCACAGAATTGTGGGTGACTCTGTACCCCTAGCACAATTCTAAAACATGAAGAAGGATTTGTGTCTATTCCATGAGCCTCCTTCAAGTCTCCACACACATGTGGCTTCAATGTTTGGGAAATTTATTTTCATCTCACCCTCAAAGAGACAGAGGCATCTTTTCCTTTCTCTTAGCTTTGCACCTGAAATTCCTCCTTCGGGAATCTCAGAAAGTAGCAATGTCTGCTTGCAAGACTGCTTCCCCTCCCCCTTTGTAGGAAGTTCCCTGCATGCAGAGCCTTGTAATTCCAGCACCTCCTGATATGATGATGATAATAATGACTTTGGCTTTGATATGATGTTTTATCATTTAAAGAATAAATCTGACTGTTTTGTACTTAGTGGGGATTTTTCATCTGCTGTATTTCCCCTCCAGTAGAGAAAGAACCAGGATAAGACCACAGAGACCTATCAGAAATCTCCATGATGGCTAGTTATGGGCTCCCGGAGGTGCTTCTACTTCTTTGGGATGAAGATGGGAGGGAAGGCAAGAGAGCTGGGTGGACGTGGTCCCTGAGAGCTGGTGACTGGGTAGCTCCCAGCCTGCCCAAGGGAGGGCGGCACGATGGTGGTGCCATAATGAAATCCAGGCACAGAGGTCCCAAGCATCTGTGGCTGTGCACCTGCCCACAATGTGGCCTCCTAGGAATAATAGGAGAATGGCAATTTGGGGACTCAGCCTCCTGATTACTCTTTAATCTGCTGAGTGACTCTGGGTCACATAACCATTCTGTGGCTTGCTCTTTTCATTCATGAGAAGGCTAAAGGCTGTTGCCTACCCAGAGTGATGCATGTGAGACACCTCTGCAATGACCCCATTCCTGTGCTCCCCACAGGGATTTTCGGAGCAGAGCACCAGCTGTGTCACAGTCACCTGTGAGCCTAGGCCTTTGGACCCTTGGGAGTGATCCCCAGGGACAGCACACAACCTAGAAGCAAGTGCTGTGGGTGAGTTTGTGGCCAGCCCTGCTTGACTTTCTGGCTGTGAATGGTCTTACTGTCACCAGCAGCAAGAAGCAGATTTCCTACGTAGACGACACTCGCCGGGCCACACTCTAGGGACTGCAGGACAGGGCTGCCTGGAGCCCTGCAGGATGAATGCCACCCATGTGGCCTTTGACAGTCCTGGACCTTCAGTCATTCCTTTTGTCCCCACTACTGCCTTCTGTCCCTCTGGAGAAAATCTAAGTTGCTCAATAGTGCCTTCTCTGTGAGGATCATTCAGGAATCCTTTCTGCAGAAAACCCGACTTGAGCGACTGGCCTCAAAGCTAGTGGAGTTTTTCTGCCATCAGCCTTTCCTACCCGGGGCGGGCACCTGCACTCTGGAGCAGAGGCATCTGGGACTGTGGTGCTGGCTCTTCTCCCATGGTCTAGCCTGATTCTGTCTTTAAGACAACTGGGGACCAACAGAGAGGACATGGTGGAGTCTCTCGCTTTCTCACTCCCTCTCATAGCGGTATGTCCTTTGTTTCTTACTGTTGGGCTCTTTAGATGGGGCTGAGCCTTCTAGAATGCTTTCCTGTGGTTTTGTTGTCATGCTTGGTCTGGGAAGGGCTGCAACCAGGGAGAGAGAGGCTCTTCTGCTAAGCACAAGCTTGGAGAAAGTGGTAGCCAACTCAGTAGTCAAAATGAGCAGCATCTTCATGTATGTTTTTAAAAGAAAAATTCATGCAAAACATCCATGTTGTGCTGGCCTCGCCCCCAGGGTGTGCGCCTGTAACCCCAGCTCTTGGAAAGCAGTAGACAGGTGGATCACTACGAGTCCGATCTAGTAGTGAGCCCTGAATACCCTGCAGACCCTTCACTAAAATACAGAACAATAAAAATAAGAAAATAAAAAAAATCCATGATGAACAAAATAAAAGCATTTTAAATAAAGATGAGGTCCGCATAATGGACCACTGTTTCTGCCCCGCTCCTCCATGGATGGTGACTAGCTCCAGGCTTGGGGAGAGCACCCTTCCTGGGAGGATTCCTGGAGGAACAGTGTCCTCAGATGCCCTCGGGTGCTCCCTCCCTCACCCCATGACACCATTCCCGGCATGCTATGTGTGGCAGCCAATGCTCGCTGCCTGTAGCGGTGCTGGGCTCCCCTTGCCGCACTCCTGAGATCAGGTTACCCTCAGAGTTTCCGCAGCCCCAGGGACCCAAGTCCTGGTGCCATCGTGGTGCCTGTAGTGTGGCGGAGACACAGAGCTTGGTTTGCGTTCCCCAGAAGCCGCAGGGGATGCAGCAGGCTCACAGCGCAGTGGTCCTCGGCTGCTCTGCACCCCTCCTTACAGATGGGCTCCTCCGTGTCCTTTCTTCATCCCCTTCTTAATCCCACCACTGTGCCCCTCCAGTGGGCAGAGGTGAGGCTGGGAGGCGCCTTAAGAAGCGATCAGTGCCTGCCATCTCAAAGGAGAAACCAAGCCCGAAAAGTGTGCTTTAAAACTGGCAATAGGGAGGGAGCCCTTTGCCCCTGCTCTTTCTCCTCTTTCCACCAAACCTGGGCTCCTGTCCCATAAGGAAGCCCACTTGCTTTCTCCACCCACAATCTTGATACTTCATCTGCCCAAGGAGTTTGCTGATATTGCAGCAAAACCAAAGTAAATCTCCTGTGGCTCAGAATACAGTTGCTGAGCTGAAGAATGTGATGGGGTTCAGGTCAGAAAACAATTTGGACTCAGGTGTGGTGGCCCATGCCTATAATCCTGGAGTTTAGGAGGCTGAGGCAGGAAGACTGCCATAAGTTTGAGACCAGCCTGGGCTACATCATGAGTTCAAGGCTGGCCTGCACTACATAGTGAGAGAAAGAAAGAAGAAAGAAAGAAAGAAAGAAAGAAAGAAAGAAAGAAAGAAAGAAAG
>PVKA01030812.1:0-26925 GCA_004027165.1 Ctenomys sociabilis | reverse complement strand
TATGAGAGGCAAGATCTGCACTAATGGTGGTTGGACAGGATATTATGTTGGCTTTTAGTGCTATGGTCATCCACTAGGTAAATAATTATTGAATCTTTGATATAATTCAGCTATATAAAAACCTGTAAATATAATATCATGTATGCACCTTGTACAATACCAAAACGTTATGAAAACAGTTTGCAATGTATTATTTCATTGACAATGTATTATTTCCATCAACTCTGTATGGTTATGGTGTTTTGAAACTGTCTGATTGACATTTGTATTTCAATAAAATAAAAATAAATGAAAAAAAAATTCCACTAAAAACACAAAATTGACTGACCAAAAAGAAAAACAGAATACCACACTTAGAAAACAGAATTGCTGCTAGTGATTGAAACACTAAAAATCTCAAAAAATAGTACAAGAGCATGAAACAATGCCACAACTGCAAAATGATGCAAAGAAGAACAATATAAGATTGATCAGAGTCAATGAAAATGCAGGAGGAAGCACAATGCAAATAAAATCAAATGACAGAAAACTTCATCAACATAGAAAAAGAATTACAAATACAGATAACAGAGCTGTAATAAACTCCAATTATTCACTAAAATAAAACAACATAAAAGCATGTTATAAGATTTTGGAAATTCAGCACAAGAACAGATTAAAAGCTGTTAGAGAAAAGAAATGGATCATCTATAAAAGAAAGCCCATTAGAAGCACAGAAGATATCTCAGTACAAACCCTCAAATCAAGTAAAGGTGGAAGTAAAGAACTTAAAGTACCAAAAGAAAATAAATTCTAACCTAGTTTGATGTACTAGAAAAACTATCTTTCAAAATCAATGGAGAAATAAGATACTTTCATGAGAAAGAACACCTGAAGAAATTCATGATCAACAAACCACCTCTCTAAAACATTCTAAAGGATATTTAATAAAGAATAAAGAAGTCCACAACCTCCAGAATACCAAGAGAAAGATTCTACCAGGTAAGGCAAGATTCTAACACATAAGGTAAGCAGTTCATCAGAGGAGAAGACAACAGGAAACTAACAATAGGAAAAATATGTTAATGAAGAACCACAACATACCAATTATAGACATCAATATAATTGGTCTCAATTAAATAATCAAAAGAAATATACTGTGATAATAGATTAAAAAAAAAACAAGATCCAATAATATGTTGCAGACAAAAAGCCACATTTAACTAAAAGAGAATTTAATAGATTGAGAAATTAAGTGATAGAAAATAATATTTTGAGTGACAGGACCCCAGAAGACAGGGATCACAATTCTAACTGAAAAACAAAGCAAACTTCAACCCAAGACTGATCAGAAGAAAAAAGACGACCCCTATATCCTTATTAAGAATAAACTTCAAAAGGGGCTAGATATAGCTCAGTGGCACAGTGCCTGCTTGTCAAACTTAAGGTCCTAAGTTCAATTCCCAGTACCAAAAGGAAGAGAAGAGAAGGGGAGGGCAGGGTAGGGGAGATTCCAACATGAAGAAATAACCATCACCAAACACCACTGCATCCACTACATACAACAAATATTAATGGATACAAAAGTTCAAATAAATACTAATACAAGAGGATGGAAATACCCTATTCCATAGGCAGATTAAAACTAGACAAAAATCAACAAAGAAATAGCAGAACTGAACCAAACCTACAAAAAAATGGACTTAGTAGATGTCTACATTCTCCAAAATAGACTAAATACTAGGTTCATAGTGCATGCTTAAGTAAATGCAAAGAAAACGAAATTATCCCATTCATATTATTGGGCCATAGTGCAATTAATTGGAAATCAATGGCAAAAGATACACAAGAACTTCACAAATGCATGGAAACTAAATAAGACCTTGTATACTCTGTAAAAAACAATTTAAAATTGAAAAAGAAATTTTAAAATTGAAACTTTATATAAAAGTTTTATAAAATTAAAGCTTTATAAAAATAAAACTGTAAAAATATAGCTTTAAAATTAAAGAAGAATGAGATATTATCTACAATGAAACAATGGTGCTGATAGAACATATCAGAACCAAAGGAATGTGATGAAAGCAGTCCTAAGAGCAAAACTCATAAGGGTGAACCCTCACATCAGGAAAGCAAACAAGCTCAAATAACCTAATGTTGAACCTCAAACTCCCGGAAGAACGACAAATCAAGTTCAATACCAGCGTGAGAAGGAAGTTACAAAGATCAGAGCAAAAATTAATGCAATAGAGACCAAGTAAACAAAACAAAGCATCAATGAATTGAAGAATGGTTCTTTGGAAGATTAAACAAAATTGATAAATCCTTAGTCAGCCTTATCAAAACAAAGGATAAAAAAATCTCGAATCCATGCAGCTAGGAGTGAAAGCTGAGTCACAACAAATCCTGCAAAAAGACAGAAAAACATAAATACCTACTTTGATGACATTTATAGTAGTAAGATGGAATATAAAGTGGACAGATTCACAGATATATGAATTGCCACGACTGAACAAGATGGTATAAAAACTAAATAACCTAATAGTCAATGAAATAAGCAATCTAATTAAAAGCTTACCAACAAGAAAAGTCCAGATACCAGTGTATTCATTGTTTAATTCTTCAAGAAATTCAGAAAAAATCCTAATGCCACTATTTCCCAAAGCCATTAATAAAATTAAAAGGGAAGTCATTCCAGGAGTCAAATATTAACCTAATACCAAATCAAAGAAGGATCAAAAATAAAAAAACCCATAGGCCAATCTCTCTAAAGAACCTAGATGCAAAAATCCTCATTAACTTGCTGCCAAACAGAAAGTAGCAAATTATCAAGAAGATTATGCACCATGACCAAATAACATTCATTCCAGGGATGCAGGGATGCTGGAAAATACACAAATCAATTAATGTAATGTACCATATCAACAGGGCCAAGGAAAAACTCACATGATCATCTAAATAGTTACAGAAAAAAAAAATTAACAATGTCTAACACCCATTCATAATAAAACCCCTACAGAAATTTGGATAAATTGTTTTTATCTAAATCTAACAAAAGTCACCTATGACAAACCAACAGCCAGCATCATACTATACAGTTATATAAACTTATACCTTTTACTCTAAAATCAAGAAATAGATGAGGATCTCCACTATTACCATTCATATTTAATATAGTCATGGAAACATTAGCCATAACAAATAGACAAGAGAAAGAAAAGGGATAAAGATAGGAAAGCAAGAAACTAAAGTATCATTATTTACATATGGTATGATAGTCTACATAGAAGAGCCACAAAATGCCACCAAGACTTCAAGATTTAGTCACCAAATTCAATCATTTAGCCAGATACAAAGTCAACACTTAAATATCAATAGTATTCCTGTACACAAATAAAAAAACTCACTGAAAGAAAAACTAGGGAAACAACAATTTTTATAATAACACCAAAACAAGAGACATACTTAGGAATCAATCTAACAAAGGAAATAAAAACCTCTATACTGAAAACAACGGTACTCTATAAAAGGAGATGAAGAAGATATCAAAGAATAGAAAGTTAAGCCTTGCTCTTCAACAGAAGTAACCAACGTAGTGAAAATGGTCAAATTCCTAAAATTGTTATAGATTCAATGCAACCCCAATCAAAATACCATTAGTGTATCTCACAGAACAAGAGAAAACATCCCCAAAATTCACTTGGAACCAGAACACACCCAGAATGGCAAACACAATTCCAGGCAACAAAGGCAAAATGGCAGGCATCATAATCCCTAACTTGAAATTATACAAAGCTCCTATGATAAAAACAGCATAGTACTGGCAAATTTAAAAAATAAATATGTGAGGATCAAGAGAACAGATCAGAAAATGCAGAAACAATTCCAAACACATTCATCCACCTGATCTTGAACAAAGGGGCCAACACATTCACTAGAATAATCATACCTTCATTAATAAATGATGCTGAGAAAAAATGGTTTTCCACATTCCAAAGACTAAAACTAGTCCCATGGCTATCACTATACACTTAATTAAACTCAAATGGATCAAACATCTAAATACTAAAATAGAAACACTAAGTCTTCTGGAAGAGAGAATAGTCACAACTCTTCAAGATATAGGTTTAGTTGAAGACTTTATCAACAAATCTCATGGACTAAAATGCCTGCTTCAGTAGAGTTCAGTGGCTGGGGTTTGATCTCTGGCCTGCCATGCCAGCCCTAACCCTGTGACACACTGAGGCAGGGATTGATGCTGGATATGGTGGTGCAGGCCTGTAATCCCAGCACTTGGTAGGCTGAAAACAGGAAGATCAGTACAAGTCCAATCTACACAGTGAGACCCTGTACACTCTGTAGACCCTGTCCTAAATTCATAAAAAAAAAGAATCCCCACTTACAGTTGAACTATTACAAAAAGCAAAACTTGGATCTCATCTTATTAAAAAGATTTTGCACAGCAAACTACTCACCAACTGAGTGAAAAGACCATTGACAGAGTGAAAAGAGATTTTAGCCAGTTGTTCCTCAAAGGACTAACTAGAACATATAAAAAAAAAAAAACTGGGGGAAAAAATCCTCAAATTCAAAGAACTCAACAATGGACATCTGAAATGAATACCCACTCCTCTGATGGAGAATTAGAAATAGCAAGTAAATATATGAAAACAGTATTCAGCCACACTGGTCATTTGAGAGATATAAATTAAAACAACACTGAGATTGTATTTCACTATAAAAAAAAAAAAGGGCTATTATCAAACAACCAAGCAATAAAAAATGCTGGTGGAGCTGTGAGGAGAAAGCCACCTTTTCCCAATGATTGGTAGGAGTGCAGATTGGTACAGCCACTGTGGAAATCAATATGGAGATTCCTCAGAAAACTAAAACTAGAGGTCCCCATTGACCTGGTTATTCTTCATGTTATCTTCCCAAAAGAATGGAAACCACATTAATAAATGCACATTGATATGTATAGTAGCATAGTTCTTAATAGGTAAATCTTGGAAACAGCCCAAAAGCGTTCCAATTGCTGAACAAATTTTTTTAAATGTGTTTTTTTACACAATGGAGTACTACCCATCCAAAAAGGATAAATTTGAGACATTTCTAGGTAAACATATGCACTTTGAAACCACGCTTTTAAGTGAAATAATTCAGACAAACTGGTAAATACCACACAGTCTCTGATGTGAGAAACTGAAAGTGCAAATAAGAATCAAAATGCATAGTAGCTATTTTGGAATAAGAAGAAATTGCTCAAAAGGAAGGTGAGTGGGGAGGGCAATAAGAACAAAGGGAAAAGGGTAAAATGATGAATAAAGGATAAAATGGGAATAACGTTTTGTAAATAAGGAGGGGAAGAGTGATTGAAGGAAAGGGAGGGGAACATCAATAAAGGAAGCAAGATAAATCACACACACACATACAATTCCCTATGTTGAATATGACCATTATGCATATCTAAATGGTACCAATAAACTGAATATTACTAAAATAATAAAAAATGAGCAATAAATTTGACAGATCAAGTAGGTGAAAGACAGTTGAGGACATGAACATGAAACTGCAAGCACATCAAACTTCATCCTTTAAAAGCAGCAAAATACCTCAGTTTGTGTCAAAATACAGACAGATTAGAGGTACATAGATAACCCAGGGCAAAAGCCAGCTGATTGCCACTATGAATCCATCACACACTGATGACTGTAAAATCATTACATGCTCATTACATATTATGTACTTGAAAAATGTACCTGACTGGGTGTTTGTGAAAATGTTACTCATACTTACTGCTTGTATAAGAAATCCCCAACTGCTCCATCCCTCCCCAGAACTCTTTTTTTTTTTAATCTTTTATTTAGTTACTTATTTGGTACAGGGTCTCACTATGCATCTTGGACTCATAGTGATCCTCCTGTCTTAGCGTCACCAGCACTGTAATTATAGACATACGTCACCACACCCAGTTTCAGTGGCTGGCACATCATGCTCGGAGTTCCAGGGCTGGCCTGCCATGCAGTACCAGTGATACGACCCACATCCTTGCACATTTTATTGCACTCAGGTGCTTAATCCACTGAGCTATCTCGCCAGCCTGTATCCATCTTCTGATAACAGTTCACTTCCTCATTTTTCTTTAGAGTCAGAGAAAGGACTCAGAGAGAGGCAGAGGGTGACTATGGGGGACTCCTACTCACATCTCATCAAAGATAACCCCTCAGATGCAACAATAGTGTCTATCAAACTTGGTATTCAAGTAAAAGTCAGTGCATACATTACTAGAAGTATAAACTTTTACTCATTTTTTTTTCCTCAATTGGTACCTGACTACATGTAACATGCCAGTACTGGGTACTGGGTCTGATGTTACCTTGGTAACCAAGACAGATATGATGTTGCTCCCACCAAGCTTAGAAACAAGGAAAAAAACCCTTAGTGACATGGTTTGATTATATCCTTTTCAAAATTCGTGTTTTGTAAAGGTGACAGTTGGGGGTCTTAAATAGGTGATTAGACTATGAAAGCTCCTCCTTCATAAATGAAATCAGGGCCCTAATAAAAGAAGGACTAAACTTAGTGCACCTCCTCTCTTGTCTTTGTTTTCTCTGCCATGTCAAGAAAGCCCTCATTAGATAACAGCTGTCACACCTTGATCTTGAACTTCCCTGAAATAGGAAGGACTAATTTCCAAAGTACACAAAAAGCTCTTAAAAGTCAATAATAAGACAAAGAACCCAGTTCAAAAATGTGTAAATATCTGAATGGATAACTCAACAAAAAAGATATACAAACAGCAAAGTAAGCATATAAAATATGATCAATACCATATATCATTGAAATACAAATGAGACAGCACTAACACCTGTTAGAATGGTGAATACTGGAAAGGCTGAACAGCAACATTAGTACTGGAAAGACAAACTAGTACAGTCACTTTGGAAGGCGATTTGGTCATTTCATACAAAACTAAGATTTTTATTACATGACCCATCTGTTAGGTTTCTTGGAAGGAGTTGAAAACTTACATCAGCACAAAAACCTATAAGAGGGTATTTATAGCAGCTTTATTCACAGCTGCCAAAATATGGAACCAGCCACAATATTCTTCAGTCTGTGAATGGGTAGTCTGGTAGATTCAGATAATGTGATCTTATACAGTCAATGTTAAAAAGAAATAAGCCAGGGCAGGGAGAAATAAGCCAATGGCGTAATCACCTTCCTAGCAAGTTCCTGAATTCAATTCCTGATACAAAAAAAGAAAAAAAGAAAGAAAGAAAGAAAGAAAGAAAGAAAGAAAGAAAGAAAGAAAGAAAGAAAGAAAGAAAGAAAGAAAGAAAGAAAGAAAGAAAGAAAGAAAGAAAAAAATGGAAAGAACCTATCAAGGCATGCAAAAACATGGAGAAACCTTACGGACATGTTGCTAAGTCAAAGGGCTCAATCTTGAAAGGTTTTATGCAGCGTCATTCCTACTATACAATGTTTGGGAAAAGACAAAATTGGGAAGAGAGTAGTATACGGTCACTATGAGTTGAGATGAGGAGGGGGTGAACAGATTTAAATTTTAAAATCAAATGAGCTATTTTAGGACAAGCAAACTTTTATATTTTGACTATAATGATGACTGTGTGTCATTATACACGCACCAGCTTCAAGTGAACTCTGATGTGAACTGCGAACTTCAAGTGACACTGACGTATCAGTACAGTTTCACTGAACCTCTTAAGGGAGGATGTTGGCAGTTAAAATGGGCAGAGTGGAAAAGAACAGAAGGCACATGGAAAAGCTCTGTGATTTCTGATCAGCTTCCCTGAGGACTGAAGAGTATTGTAACATTCATTTACTAAATAAAAAGTTCGTATTTTGTGTGATGCTTAAGGATGTATATCACTTCAAGTCAAAGAGCAGTAATAACTAAGAAATAACCAGTCTTTGTCACACCTCTCATTTCTGCTCCTCAGAAGCAAACCATTTAAACTCTATGAATTGATTACTCTTGCATTTCTGTCCATTGTCTAGGTGTATTTACACTGAGTTCTTTCTCACCGAGTTTAAACACAGTCTACAGCATTTCTTTAGTAAATGAAGATGGATCTATTTTACACCATTGTGACACTCTCTTCTTCCTTAATCCCAATATGTAAATTTTAAAATCAAATCAAAGTTTGGTATGTATATTACTATATCTATAAGAATACTGATCATATTGGAATTGCTTCAATATTTATAAGTGATCAATGAAAAAAGTAAAATGTACAGTTCAGTGGAAAATAAATGAGCACCAGGAAAAATAATACAAAAATATTCCACATTCCTAAGTGAAAGCACATATTTCAAAGGTATGTTTGTTAAGTTATTATATAAGATTAACACAATAAGATATTTTATATGAGCTAGATAAAATACTGTCCCTTATAGGCTTTAGAATCCAAGGCAAGAGTAATACATGTTTGAAAATGAAATCAATATTTGGCTGAATGCTGTGAAACTGGGACATGCTTTGTGAGGAATCAAAACGGCAATTTTTAAAATGAAGAATACAGTAGGTCTTAGTAAAATAACTATTCCACCAAAAAAAAAAAAAGCCTATAAAATCTGAACAACATAATACAACAATTGTTTGAACAAGTTTTAAGCTATTCAAAACTAACCAATAGTGGTAAGGCATAAAAATCTATGACACTTGAGAGAAAGCAAAAATTGAAGGTCACATACACATTTCCATCAGCTACCTCCTAAGGGGAATTTTTAAAAATCCCAGCACAGAAAACTGGCAGGGAAAAGAAAAAGGTCAGTATTTCCACCAGCCAAAGCAGCAGGGGCCTTGCAGTAAAATCCTAGGAACAGGCAACCACATTAAAGTGAGCCAAATATCTGAGTAAAGCATTTCTTCAAATTGTTGGGCAAGTCCTCAGTTGTGCAGATGCCTAATTAAGTGTCAGCCATAAGGTCAAAACACTAAGCAGAGATTTTGTTAGGGTCCATCTTGAGACTAAAGCAGAGGTCAGATTCTCCCAAGGTAAAATTAGTAAATATTCCAACTTTCATCTGAGAGATTAGAGACAAAACAAACTAGGAATAAGAGCAACATGGAGTAAAGGTTATGACTAAAATAAATTCTCCCCAATGAGACCTGAAACAACTCATTAGATGATATCAGGGTGATCCACTGGGATGTGGCTCTCTGCCAAAACAAATAGCTTGCAAAGCAAGACAAAATTATCTAGTATTAATCCACAATGTCTACTATTCCATCACAAATTTCTGAGCTGACTAAAAAACAGTAAAAATGATATGAAATCAAAGGGACAACTAATAGAAATAGGGCCACCAGTAATTTTAATGGAATTATTAAAAACTTCAAAATGTAACGAGGAGTTGTAGGAAGATGGTGGAGTAATGAGCAACAGAAAAACAGACCCTCTGAGACTTGGGGTTCAGACTCTGGAATACAGCAATGTGAGGAAGACATGAAGGAGGGAATTGGGTTCCCAGAAGCCAGAAAGGATCTTAAGTGAGACATGAAGCCCATAGGAAAGCAAAGGGAGAGACCTAAATGAAGAAGAAGGAAGGTGGTAGGCAGCATTTTCTCCCTAAACGCACTCACTTTACGGGAGGGGCA
Organism: Ctenomys sociabilis; assembly: GCA_004027165.1. Lineage (NCBI taxonomy): Eukaryota > Metazoa > Chordata > Mammalia > Rodentia > Ctenomyidae > Ctenomys > Ctenomys sociabilis. The sequence continues at coordinate 17,321 of PVKA01030812.1, read as the reverse complement.
GCTCAAATCTGTTGGACACTATGCACAGATGTGTAGTGGTGGCTGGTGATCCCAGATGCTTCTATATACCAGTGGAACACGACATAACACACTGCAGTAGCTGGAGAGTTATTTGAGTCCAGGCATTCTTCAGGAGAGGAAGTTTGGCCAGTAGCCATCTTGGAGAGGGGCCAAATGATCTCAGAACTCAGAAAAGCTGTGGGCTGGCCTTATCTAGTGGCCCCTGGTAGTAGGATGAGACTGCCAAGTTCAGGATGGCAGGAGATATATGGAATGTTACAAGCTGACCAAATTGAATTCCAGCTTCACAGCGAGAAATCAGCCTGAACTCCAGAAGTGAAGACACAGGCTTGCTAGGACTGTCCACTATCCTGCATAAACCTACACCTTTGATTAATTATTTTGCATCTAGATTTTGTCTCCTCATGCTATGTAACTGTGACAGCAGAGATACACCAAGGAGTGGATTTTTCAATTAAAAAAAATTATTTTTCGCTTTATTTTCTGATTTTGCTTTTGGTCTGCTTTATTTTTGTTTGTTCTTGCTTTTACATGAGTGTGAATAGGGTTTCTAGTCTTGCTGATGTTCTTCTTATTCTGTTCTTTTCTCACTTCTTCCTTTTCTCTTTCCTTCCTGTCATTTCTTATGAGTAGCCCAGACTTTGCAAGTTTCCTTGTCCAACAAAATCTCTTCATCTATTTCTCTACTTTTCCCAATAACCATTTTATATTTTCTCCTCTGATAATAAAACCACATACAAGGCCTATTAATTTCATACAACTTTCTGATTAGTTTTACATTGTTATATAACCACAAATCTAGTTCATAAAGTTAAAGGTGCCAAATTAATAGTAACCACAGTTTGTCATTTTCTAGGCTATGCTTAATGCTATTATTATTGTTGACTGTACTATATTTGCCAAGGTGACATAATTGTTCTACTCACTTGTTCTTCATGATATCCAAGACTGAGACTGCCTAAGGGTCATAAACAATACCGTAAGCCAGTAACAAAGAATAAGGGGCTGAGCCAAGAAGGTAGCAACTTCTCATTCTCAATAAAGTGAAGAGGCAGGATCTTGCAACAAACTCAAAACACAAAAGCCAGCTACACTGGGGGGATATCTCTTAGAAGAGTCATTTCCTAAGGGTATTTCTAAAAGCCAGCAATAAAGTTACTTGCCATAATCAATTTAAAAGCAACAACAGAGAAATTAAAATTAAAAAAAAAAGAGAAGACACTTAAACAAGATGCAGCCCCCAAAAAAAAGGCACACCAAGGGGGAAATGAGATCAGCAACCCAAAATACATCTACGTGCATTCCATGAAGTGGAAACATCTGAAATAATAAAGCAGATGATCAAGTCTCTAGAAAAAAACCAAATCACAAATAATTTCTCAGATAACGACAGGTAGTGACTGTAATGAATGAAATATTTAGTGACTCCAGAGCAGGTACAGACTTCACAAAAATAGGAGTGCTTAAGAAAATTAGGGAAGCCATGAACATTGAATGTAGAAGAGAAGTGAAATCCATGAAACATGGTCAAATAAATATCCAGGAGATTAAAATTTCCACTGAAAGTAAACTCAGAAGATTGAGCCAATGAAAGGACAAACAATTAGATATAGAAAGTAGGATTGCAGCTAGAAATCATGAAATAAACAATGTCTTAAAAACAGCAAGGGGCTGTGGAAAATGAATCCAACAGTTAATTTTTTGATGCAAAAAAAAGTAACATGATATTGATCACAGTAAATGAAAAGTAGGAGGTAATGTTATAAAAAGGTACTCACATAAGTAATCCTAGAAAACTTCCCAAGAAAAGAAAAACAAATTCATATACACATCAGTGCAGTATACAGGATTCAAATTAGCCATGATCAAAACAGATCTACATCAAGACATATACCACTTAAGATTTAAAACTCTTATTTTTTTATTAATTTTATTGAGAAAAATATTGCAAGGAGACAGTTTCAAAAGAGGTTGGCAGAAGACTTACAACAATTAATACATTACACATTGTTGTCTTTGTAGTAGTCACTCATAACACAGGATGCAGACATGATATCCTGTCTAAACACTATTAGTACAAATCTTTCTTCTCACTCTTTTATTTATTTATTTTCATTTTTGTTTTATTGAAGGACAAATATCAATGAGACAGTTTTAAGATACCTTGACAAGATTTATTTGATATATTAATACATTGAAAAGTTTTCATACTGTTTTCGTATCATAAAAGGTGCATGCATGATATTATACTTACAGACATTATTATAGCAGATGTCTCTTATCAGTAAATAGAGTGTAGCTCTTTGCGAATCTTATTTTTGTACCTGAATTACATCAAAGATTCAATAATTAAGACTTTCTACCTTATTATTTTCCTAGTGGTTGTCCATAGTACTAGAAGCCAACATAATATCCTGTCCACCCACCATTAGTGCAAATCTTGCCTCTCATAGAATTATGTAGAAGCACAGAGTTATGTATCCCAACTGTACTGTGCATACACATACAACATGATTCTTCCTTTCTATACCCCTTCCTTTGTCTAAACCTGTCACACATGGGCACTCCATTGTCATTCAACTAACTTAGGTGCTTGAACTCGACAATACAATCCAACACAGTCCAGCATTCCACAACAATAGTGAGTGATCCAAAGAAGTTGTCGACGATAGGCATTTACAGCTCAACTTATTATTATGACCCTGTGATGTATACTTCATTTTTATACTTTTCTGCTGGATGGTTAAGAAATAGATACAGCAAAACTTATATACCAACACATATACTTTATGTTTCCTATGAGGTCAGTGAAGTCCGCTCAGGTTTTATCTTGTAGTCCTGTACCTTATTCTGTAGATCCTTTGTCTGTGTCATCCATGTGGATGAGTCACGGCCAATGCTTGACCAGTTTGCTCTCTGTGGGAGCCTGAGAGAAAGTTTTCTCTCCATGTAACTCTCTCCAGGCACACTATAGAACTTCGATCTCTTTCCACCGTGGCTCCATAATCTCCTTGTTCAGAAAATTTGGAGCTCAACTGAGTTTCATGATGTTGCAGTACAGGTTCTCCTATGTCCTGAGTCTTCGCTGACCTTGAAAGGCTAGGGCCAAAATGTTGGCTGGCCCTGTGGCTCTTCTATTTCTCCAACTTTGATGTGTGAACTTAGGTTGTTAACCATCCAGAAAAAAAGCTGATTAGTATCCTGCAGCATATGCCATTCACTTTGCCTTATTGGACTCAATTGATTTTAGTTGTTATTGTACATTTCCATTTGTATTTCTGCTTTTCGCTTCTTATACTAGGGAGACTATATGATATTTACACATGTGTGTGTGGTTTATTTCACTTATGAATAAATGTTAAAGTGGCATCCACTTCAGTATAAATGCTTCAAACTTATTCTTAATAGCTGAGTAAAACTCCATTATATAGAAATACCACATCTTTTTCAACCATTCCTCGTGTGATGGACATCTTGATTGTTTCCAAGATTTTGCTATCACACATTGTGCTGCTATAAACATACGTACAAGTATATCACTATGATACAATGTTTTCAGTTCCTTTGGGAAAATTTCCAGTAGGGGGATAGCCAGCTTGAATGGGATTTCTAGTCCTACTCTTTTGAGGACTCTCCACACTGATCTCCACAATGGTTGTACCAGTGGACATTCCCACCAGCAGTGGAGGAGTGTTCCCTTTTCCCCACAACCTCTCCCACATTTGTTGTTGGTTGATTTCCTTATGATAGCCATTCTTTCTGGAGTGAGATGGTACCTCAGTATTGTTATTATTTGCATTTCATGGATGACTATCAATGTGGAGCATTTTTTCATATATTTATTAGCTTCTTTAATTTAGTCCTCTGAGATGTGTGTGTTCATCTCAGATGCCCATTTCTGAATTGGGTCTTTAAATCTGAGGGCCCTGTTGCATCTTAGTTCTTTATATATTCTAGACAGTAGTCCTTTGTCTGATTGCTTATTAGTTAGGGTTTTTTCAAAATTTGTGGGTTGTCTTTTCAGTCTGTTGACAATTTCTTTTGACATGCAGAAGCTCCTTAAGAAGAGTTGATCCCGGTTGTTGATTCTTTCAAGTGCTTCCCGTGTGAATATGTGTTTGTTCTTAAACTTTTTACCTACCCCTATGTCTTCAAGACTTCCTCCTACTTTCTCTTCCAGGAGATTGAGTGTTTCTGTTTTAATGTTTAGATCTTAATCCATGTTGACTTTAATTTAGTGCATGGTGATAGAGCTGGGTCAACTTTTAGTTTTCGGCATGGAGAAAGCCATGTTTTCCAGCACCATTTGTTAAAGAGGCTATCTTTCTTCCAGTGCTCTTGTTTAGCCTCTTGTTGAAGATCAGATGGCTGAGTGTGTTCACAGATGCTTCTGCACCTTCTAATCTATTCCATTATCCTCAGGTCTACGTTGTTGCCAATACCATGTTGATTTTATCACAGTGGCTTTGTAGTGAAATTTCAACTCAGGAATTCTGATGTCTTCTGCCTTGTCTTTATTGGCCAAGATTGCCTTTGCTATTCTATGTCATTTTTGGTTCCAAATAAATTGTAGGAATGACTTCTCTATGTCTGGGAGGTATGTTGGTGGCAGTCTGACAGGGATTGCACTAAATCTGTACAGCAATTTTGGGAGTATGGCCATCTTCACGATGTTGGTTCTTCCTATCCAGGAGCATGGAATATCTTTCCATTTTCTGAAATCTTCTATAATCTCTTTTCTTAGGGTGTTGTAATTTTCTGTGAAAAGATTTTGACTTCCTCAGTTAAGTGAATTTCAAGGTGTTTCATTTTCCATGGTGCTTTTGTAAAAGGTATTCTTTCACCCTTTCAGTGTGATTGTTATCTGTGTAGAGGAATGCTATTGACTTTTGAGTATTGGTTTTGTATCCTGCTATGCCACTGAATTTCCCTATCAGTTCTGGTAGTCTCTTGATGGAATTTTTGGGATCTTCCAAGTAAAGTATCATGTCATCTGCAAATAGAGATAATTTAACTTCTTCTTTACCTGTTCTTATTCCCTTTATTTCTCCCTCTTTTCTAATGGCTGTTGCTAAGGATTCCAAGACTATATTGAATAGGAGGGGTGATAGAGGACATCCTTGCCTTGTACCTGATTTAAGACTAAAAGATTTCAGTTTTTCCACATTTAGGATTATATGAGCTTTTGTTTTGTCATAGATGGCTTTTATCAAGTTAAGATAGAGTCCATCTATTCCAATTTCTGTAGGACCTTGAACATGAATGAGTGTTGGACTTTGTCAAAGGCTTTCTCTGCATCAATTGAGATGATCATGTGGTTTTTAGATTTCAGTCTATCAATATAGTGTATTACATTTATAGATTTTTGAATATTGAACCATCCTCGCATCCCTGGGATGAACCCTACCTGGTCATGGTGTATGATCTTCTTGACGATTTGGTATATCCTATTTGCCAGGATTTTGTTGAATATTTTTGCATCTATGCTCATGAGGGAGATTGGCCAGTAGTTCTCCTTTTTTGATTATATCTTTTCCTGGTTTTGGAGTCAGTATTATACTTGCCTCCAGAAATGATTTTGGGAGGACTGTTTCCTTTTCAGTTTCACTGAAGAGTTTGTGGAGTGTGGGGATTATGTCTTCTATAAATTTCTTGTAGAATTCAGCTGTGAATCCATCAGGACCTGGACTTTTCTTTATCGGTAGACTTTTTATTACGTTTCATATTTCCTTGGCTGTTATTGACTTATTGAGACTTGTTCTATCTTCTTGATTAAGTTTTGGTAATTTGTACCTCTCGAGAAATCTGTCCATTTCTTCTGTGTCTTCTATTCTGTGAGCGTAAAGATTCTCAAAGTAACTATTGATAATCTTCTGAATTTCTCCTGGGTCTGTGGTGATTTCACCCTTTTCATTCCTTATCGCTTGTACTTGAATTTTCTTTTGCCTCTTTTTGATGAAGTTGGCAAGAGCCTTATCAACTTTATTTAGTTTTTCAAAGAACCAACTTTTTGATTTGTTGATTCTTTGAACTATTTTCTTCATCTCAATTGAATTAATTTCTGCTCTAATCTTTATGATTTCCTCCCGTCTTTGCGCTCTGGGTTTTATTTGCTCTTCTTTTTCTAGTTGTCGGAGGTGCAACATTAGGGTGCTAATTTGTGCCCTTTCTGTTTTCCTAATGTGTGAGTTCATAGCTATGATTTTCCCTCTAAGAACTGCTTTCATCACATCCCATAAATTCCGGTAAGTTGTACTTGAATTTTCATTGAACTGTAGATATTGTTGAATTTCTTGTTGAATTTCTTCTGCGACCCGTTGATTGCTGAGTAGGGTGTTGTTTAGTTTACATGAATTTAGCAGGTTTTTCTGGTTTCTTTTGTCATTTATTTCCAGTTTCATTGCATTGTGGTCAGATAGTATGCATGGGATAATTTCTATTTTCTTGCATATACTTAGGCATGACCTCTGGACTAGTATGTGGTCTATTTTGGAAAATGACCTGAGTGCACCTGAAAAAAAGGTGTGGTTGGGTGGAACACTCTGTATATGTCCACCAGGTCCATTTCTTCCAAGCTCTCGTTCAATTCTGCTACTTCCTTTCTAATTTTTTGTCTGGTTGACCTATCTTTTTGAGATAAGGGTGTGTTAAGGTGTCCTGTTAAGATTGTGTTCTTAGACATTAAGTTTTTCATGTCCCTTAAGATTCGTCTTACATAGTTAGGTGCTCCTGTGTTTGGTGCATAAATATTTATGAGTGTTACTTTTTGCTCTTGAATTTTTCCCCTGACCAATAGATAGTGGCCTTCTTTGTGTCGTTTGATCATTCTTGGTTTGAAGTTGAGACTGTCTGTGAACAGAATTGCTGCTCCTGTCTTTTCTGAGGGATTGGGTCATGTAGTATTGTTTTCCATCCTTTGACTTTGAGCCTATGAATATCCTTCTGAGTTAAGTGTGTTTCTTGTGTACAGCATATTGTTGGATTTTGTTTCCTAATCCATTGTGCCAGTCTATTTCTCTTAATTGGAGAATTGAGTCCGTTTACATTGATGGTTATAATTGAAATGTGCTGACTTATGTTTGTCATGATATTTACCTGGTGTTGTTTATTCCTTTGTAACCTGTGTTTACAGGTTTACAGGTTTGTTTGTCCTGTTTAGTGGGTTCCTTCCATTCTCATTCATGGAGTTCTGGTCATTGTGGTCTCTCTCTAGAACATCTTTCAGCAGCCTGCGAAGGGATGGTTTTGTCATCATGAAATTCTTTAGCTGTTCTTTCTCGTGGAAGTATTTCACTTCTCCATCTAACTTGCAAGAGAGTTTTGCAGGGTATAATAGTCTGGGCTGGAATTTGTTCTCATGTAGGACTTGAAGAACTCTGCTCCCTGCTCTCATTGCCTCCTTGGTTTGTGTAGAGAAGTCGGCTATTATTCTGATGGGTTTTCCTTTGAATGTGAGCTCCTTCTTCACTCTAGCAGCTTTCAGTATATCATTTTTGTGTTGGATTTCTGGGATCTTAATGTTTATATGTCTCAGTGTGTTTTTACTTGGGTTGAAGTTATTTGGTGTTCTGTATGCTTCAGTAACCTGATGGTTGAATTGTTTCCTCATATTTCGGAAGTGTTCTGCTATTATTTCTGCCCATATTCTTTTTACATCATTTGTATTCACTCTTCATTCTCATCTATACCAATTATTCTCACATTGTTCATCTTGGCATCATCTTGCAGGTGATGCATTATTTTTTCCTATATCCTCATCGGTTTTAAGAGATCCGTTCTCACCTTTTCAGTAGCTGTATCAGTCTCTTCAAGATCTGAAACTCTGTCTTCACTTTCACTCAAATGGTTTTTTAGACTCGTGATTGATATTTTTAGTTCTTCTATATCTCTTTGACTGTGTTTCATGTGTTCTATTTATTTTCTGTATTGCTCATTCAAGAAATTCATCATATTTCTGATCTCCTCAACTTTTTTATCCATGTCTTCTTTAGAGGTATGTATTAATTCTTTTTCTGCAGTGTTTCTTCCAAGTTGGGTTTCCTCTGTATATTTCTGGACTTGTTTCTGTATTTCAGATGCTATAATTTCAAAGAATTCTTTCTTTTCAAAGAATTCTTTTTTGATTTCAGAACTTATTTCTGATTTGAGTTCCTCATGATCTTTCTGCTGTTGTTTCTTTGCTTCAGATGCTGTTAATTTATATATTTCAACTGGAATAGTGCTCGCTGCACTTGTTCTGGGTGAGCATAGTTTTTCCACCCAATGTTTCTGGAATTCATTCTTTATTTCAGATAACATGTATTCAGATATTTCTTTTTTAATTTGGAGAATTACTTCTCATTTTATTTCCTCTGTAGATTTCTGCTGTTGTTCCTTTGCTGCTGTATCTGTTAGTTCATTCATTGCAGCTGAGCTAGTGTCCTCTGCCCTTACTGGTAGACTCGAGGTCCAGGATTACATTTCTCCCCTTGTGTTCGTCATTTTGTATAGCACTGACCTTTGACCTTTGGTGTAGAGCTTTGTTGCAGCTATAACCTTAGCTTGTTATGAGATTTGGGTGCCAGTCTATTAAGTTTGAGATTATCCAGGTATGCCTATCCTGGATCTAGCTGTTGTGTTCAGTTCCTTTTTTGTTGCAGCTCCTTTGGTTCCCGTCTGTTGGTTCCCTTTTCATGCGAGCATGAACCGAACTGGGATGCAGAAAAAGTAATGAAAATTCCCCATCTTAGATGGCTTTGGGGCGAGGATCCAGAACCTTGCCGGGGTCAGCCCTCCTGTGTCAGGAGGTTGCTCTCTAGGTGGGTGGGCCTGGGCTTTGGTGGGTCTTCTGGGCTCACAAAAGGATAGTGGATGATCTCATTCACTGAGTAGGCTGTACTGGGCTGGCCAGCCTGTGCTGGGTCTGGGTCTACAGGCCATAACCCGAGAAGGCTGGGAAAGGTCACTCCAGTGCAGCAGGCCTGGAGCCCTCACTCACAGGCCAGGCTGTGCTGGGTTTCAGGCCTTGGCTTGGGACCGGGGATTGCTGAGAAATGTCCCTCCAGCATGGCAGGCTTGGAGTTCTCACTCCAAGCCAACCTGCACTGGGTCTAGTGCTGTGGGGTGGGACCAGTAATCACCTGGAAAATTTTCTCTGGCATGGTGGGCCTGGAGCTCTCACCAGCCACGAGGGGTGGGGGGTCAGGGAATTCCTGGGAAATGTCTCTCGGGCACTGTGGGCCTGGAGTTCTACACTCACTGAACTTTGATGCCCAGGGAGTTGGGAAATTCCCACTCGCTCAGCGGGCTTTAGGGCAGGGGATCCACGGAGGTGCAGATGAGTGGGTCCTGAGGTTTCAGGCCAGTCACTGGCTTGGAGGGCTTGGGGGCAGGGATCCGGGTAGCACGTATGGGAAGAAGCCAATGGCTCTCCCTCAGACTCAGCACACACTCACTGATCTGGGAAGCCTGTGAGTCGTGTAAATTCTCACTCACTGGGAGAGCTTGGGGCAGGATCCAGGAGGCCGCTGGAGTCGGCTGCTGTCTGAGGCTGATCTCTGGCTGGATGGTGTGGGCAGGATGGAGTAGGCTGCTGCAGTGGGCTGTGTTGTCTCAGGAGGTCTCTGGGGCTGGGCGGGCGTGGGCAGGATCAAGCCTTTCTTCTCATTGAATTAAGAGAAAGTAGCCAAATCTATCCTATTTTGTATATATAGATACAAAATGGTCCTTAATTTATATTACCTTTTTTTCTTAATTTTATCAGAGCTGTGTATTCCATTACCATCCAAATATTGTAGGTGCATTAATTCAGCAAAATATTCCAATATAGTCAAGTAGACCGCAATAGTAATGGGTTATCCACAGGACTGGCAATGTCTGAATCTGATGACTTGAGCCTTCCACAGCTCAGCATATTAACATGGCCTCACTTTTCATACCTCACTTCTCTCCTTTTCTGTTGGATGGTTAAGATCAAGATACAGCAAGACAAATATAACAAAAAATGTAACTTTCATATCTGACAAGGTCAGTCAAGTCCCCTAAAGCAGCACTCTTTGCAGAGGAGGGAATTGATGGATTGGGATGTGGGAAAAGGTAGTGAGAGGAAGGAGGATCTGCGCAGAGTCCACTCTGCTCTGGTGCTTGGCCTGTCTCAGGCACAGTATCCTCAATTCTAGCTTTCTGTCCTCACCCCTGTGTTGGCCCTTTTCTGACACCCAGTGACCTCTCAGTACTCTTTTTCTTCTGTGTGCCTCCACCTTTTATTCTGGCCCAGTGAAGAGCGTCAGAATTTGTATTTTTTAGGTACCAGAAGCTGAATTCCGGACCGTGAACTTGCCACGTGTGCACTGTGCCCCTGAGCTACATCCCAGCCCCACAAGGTTCAGAGTTTGAAAGAAGAGGATGAGGCCTGGTGAGCATAAGATTTCAAAACTGCAATATAAAAATAAAATATTAAAATCTATTAGAGAAAATGAAAAACTATTTAATAAAATACCTCTAATAGAAAGTACATCAGAATCACATCAGACCTTAAAACACAAATCATCAAGTTAAAGAGCACTTGGACTAAAGTTTTTCAGGACCAAAAATGAAACAAACTCTGACCCAGATTGATGTATTCCACAAATCTTTTTTAAATTATGAAAAAATAAGATACTTCTATGACAAGGAACATGAGAGGAAGTTTATGGCCACCAAATCAGCACTCCAAAATATTCTGAAGAACATTCTAGAAAGAGGTAACAAGGACTACAACTTGATGAACCCCAATACAATGAAACTATCAGGCAAGACAAACAAATATACAGTGGGGCAAAACGGAGAACCACAAACAGGAAAATAACATAACAAACATATATATGTTTTAACCATCAATATTAATGGCCTCAACACACCAATCACAAGAAACAAACCTGCAGAAGAGATCAAGAAGCAAAATCCAACATTATGTCATACAAAAGAAATACATTTAATTCAAAAGAGAATTCACAGGCTGAAATTCAAAGAATAAAAAACAATACTCAATGTCACAGGAACCCAGAATACCAAGTCTTGGTGTAAGCAGAGGTAGCTATTCTATTTGCCAACAAAACAGATTTCAAGCCAAGACTGATTAAAAGAGTCAAAGAAGTTCATTACATCTTCTGGGGTGGCAAGCAAAAAAGGGACAATAAAAAAAAATAGCAGCGAGAAAGTAGAAAGAGGGGCCAGGGAGATGGCTCAGTGGAATAAGTGCTTATGTGGCAAGCGCAAGGGCCCGAGTTCAAACCCCAGGTCCAAAAAAAAAAAAAAAAAAAAAAAATAGAACGAACCCTTTTGTAATTACAGGAAGAAGCACTGAAAGGAGAAGATGGAAATTTAAAAGAAAGAAAAAACATTTATTGTGTATAGGTAATACTTCCTATGATGAATGTTATTACTACATATCTGTAAAATGTACCAATAAAATGAAAAGAATAAATTTAATGTCAATGTGTTTAGGAAAAATTAACTATTTACAAATCAATCCAGAATCTATCATTTGAAAGAGGATCCAAGTGAAAAATCAACAGCTTGAAGACATAAAAATCCAATTGATGACATCAGCAGCCAATTAGGGAAAACAAAAAAGACATGACTAAAAATACCTCTCCTGATTGCAGGAAAATATGATTTTAAAGAGAGCCCAAAGAGTGAATATATATTTTACTAGGACATTAATTTTAAGGGTTAAATCAATCTAGCCAGGGTTTGGATTAGACAATCAAATTTAAATTATTTTTAATTTAAAAATAAAATATATTATAATCCCTTGGGTATTTTAAGTGTGTGAAGTAAATGAAATCACATTAGAAATGAAAAAAGGACAAAGGTAGGGAAATGAAATTAAAATGATACAAACTTTTTATGTAGCCAGCAATTTTTAAGAGAGCTATCTTGAAAATAGCAAGGGAGCATGAGAAGGAAATCCAAGTGCTGTTAGATGATGCAAAGAATAATGGACAACTGACTGGAGTGGATGAGGAAAGCAAGAGAGAGCAAAAACTGTATTTTAAAAAACTGTACAGAGACATCATAGCATAAAAATCTCGCTGGCAGGGGAAAAGAATTTGACATCCAGATAGAGTAGGGCATGTAGAACTCCAGTTATCTACGAACAAAAAAATAAATAAAATCTACAACAAGGTGTACAGTAGTCATGATTCCATAAATTCAACACAAGAATATGATGTTAAAAGCTGTTGGAGAAAATAAACAAATCAATTATAAGGAAAACTCTGTGAGAATCATGGATGACTTCTTAAAATAAACCCTCAAGTGAGGGGGACTGTGGAATGAACTATTTCAAGCCCTGAAAGAAAACAACTTCCAACTCAGATTAATATAGCTTGCAAAACTATCTCTCAAAATTGATGGAGAAATAAGATAACTTCCCTGACCAAGAAATCCTAAGGAAATTCATGACCACCATACCAGCACTCCAAATTGTTCTGAAGGACAAGGAGATAACAAGGACTACAACTTCATCAACCCACATAGAACAAATCTTCCAGGCAAGGAAGATTAAATTGGAAGGGGGAAGCCAACAACAGAAAAATAACAAGGGTAAGTCAATAAATATCAGTTATAACCATGAATTTTGATGGCACCAATACATCAATCAAAAGAAACAGACTGGCAGAATGGATCAAGAAGCAAGACCCAGTAATACGCTGCGTACAAGAAGCATGTCCAATTTTAAAAAATTGATAGACTGAACAGCTATGTGAAAATGCTCCATGCCACAAGAGCCTGAACAAAAACAAAGGTAGTGATGCTATTTGCAGATAAAGTGGATTCAAGCAAAGGCAAAGAGAGACAATGAAAGTCACTGTTTCCGTGTAAAGGGAACAATGCAGGAAGAGATAGCAATCATAAGTATATATTTACCAAGTGCCAGTGCACCAAACTATATAAAACAAATATTAACGAATGTGAAAAACTCCATAAGCACTAATACTACAATTGTATAGGATCTCAATACCTCACTGTCACAAGTAGACAGATCCACTAAACAAAAAATAAAATAAACAAAATATGAGTACTGAACCAAATCTTCAAACAAATGGACTTAGTAGATGTCTATAGAGTGTTCCACCCCACAACATCTGAATAGCTATTCTTCTAAGATGCACATATGATATTCTCCAAAACAAACTACATACCAGCCCACAGGATATGTTTAAGTAAATGCAAAGGAATAAAAGTAGCCTAGATCATATTTCAATGAAATTCAAAATCAATGGCAAGAGCAAGGGCCTGAGTTCAATCCCCGGTTCCACAAAAAAAAAAAAAAAAAAAAAAAAAAAAAAAAAAAAATCAATGGCAAAATAACTTCATAAATACATGGAAATTCATAAACAACCAATGTACCACAGGTGAAATTAAAGAAGAAATTAGATTCCACACTTGAACAATAATGATAACACAACATACTTGAAATTATGGGATATAATGAAACAATCATATTTGGGAAATTTATTTAACTGAGTAGCCATATCAGGAAAAAAGAGCAAGTTCAAATAAATAACTAAAGTTTAAACCTCATAGATGTAGAAAAACAAGAGCAAGTCAACCCCAAAACTTGTATGAGGGAAGAAATTAAAAAAAAAAAAAAAAAAGCAGAAATTAATGCAATGTGCACTAAAAAAAATCAAGAATCAATGAAATAGAGTAGGTTCTCTGACAGATTAAATTATATGCATACTGAACAAGGAGATTATGGAGCCACAGAGGAAAGAGAGTGATGATCTATAGTGTGCCTGGGGAGAGTCACATGGAGAGAAAACTTTCTCTCAGGCTCTCACAGAGAGCAAACTGGTCAAGCATTGGCCGTGACTCATCCACATGGATGACACAGACAAAGGATCTACAGAATAAGGTACAGGATTACAAGATAAATCCTGAGGGGACTTCACTGACCTCATAAGAAACATAAAGTACATGTGTTGGTATATAAGTCTTGCTCTATCTAGGTCTTAACCATCCAGCAGAAAAGTATAAAAATGAAGTATACATCGCAGGGCCATGATAATAAGTTGAGCTGTAAATGGCTATCATCAACAACTTCTTTGGATAATTCACTATTGTTGTGGAATGCTGGACTGTGTTGGATTGTGTTGTTGAGTTCAAGCACCTAAGTTAGTTGAATGACAATGGAGTGCCCATCTCTGACAGGTGTAGACAAAGGAAGGGGTATAGAAAGGAAGAACCATGATGTGTGTGTATAGACAGTACAGTTGGGATAGATAACTCTGTGCTTCTACATAATTCTATGAGAGGCAAGATTTGCACTAATGGTGGGTGGATGGGATAGTATGTCGGCATCTAGTACTATGGACAGCCACTAGGAAAATAAAAAGGTAGAAAGTATTAATTATTGAATCTTTGATGTAGTTCAGGTATTAAAAATAAGATACTCAGCTACATTCTCTTTATTTACTGATAAGAGACATATGGTATAATAATGTCTGTAAGTATAATATCATGTATGTACCTTCTATGATACCAAAACAGTTTGCAATGTATTAATTTATCAAATCCATCTTGTCAAGGTATCTTAAAACTGTCTCATTGATATTTGTACTTCAATAAAACACAAATAAAAATAATAAAATAATAAAATAAAATAAATAAATAAATCATATGCATGAACTCTTAGCCAACTTTATCTATAAAAGGAAAGAAAAACTCAAATCCATGAAATTAGGAAGGAAGGAAAAGCGTGAAATCACAACACACCTTGCAGAAATTCAAAATGCCATCAATCTCAACTTCATGAATCTGTTTTCTTATAAGATATAGAAAACACAGAAGAAATGGGAAGATTCATAGATACATATTAATTACCAAGAATATGTCAAAAAATCTGTACACAAATAAATTCACTGCATACAAGAAGAGAAATTAAGGAAAAAACACCTTTCACAATAGCATCCAACACAATGAAATACCCCAGAATCAGTCTAATGAAAGGAGAAAAGAATGACAGTATTCTCAAAAACGAGATTGATGAGGACATGAGAAAATCAAATGATACTCCCTGCTCTTGCATAACAAGAATCAATATATTTAAAATGGCCATGCTTACAAAATTGTTATACAAATTTAATGAAATTCTAGTAAAATTCCAATAGTATATCTTACAGAATTAGAAAAAACAATCTAAAATTCATTTGGAACCAGAAGAGACCTAGGAAAAAAAGGGAATTCTGTGCAACAAGGGCAAGTCAGGGGCCTCACAATCCATTACTTGAAATTATATTACAGAGCTACTGTAATTTAAAAATATAGCATGGTACTAGCAAAAAAAAAGTAGACCTGAGAATCCATGGAACATACTGAAGATGCCTACACAAGCCCAGACATACTCACCCACTTTATCTTTGACAAAGGGGCCTAACACATTCACTGAAAGATAGCCTCTTTCATAAAGAGGGCTAGAAAAACTGGCTTTCCACATGCCAAAGATTAAAATTAGACCCATACCTTTCATCATGCGCTGAACTAAAATCAAAATGGAGCCAAGATCTGAATATTAAAATAAAATCTGTTAAATCTGTTGGAAGATAGACTGGGCAAAACTTTCAAAGCACTGGTATAGCAAAAACTTTATGAACAAAACTGTCAACTGAACAGGAAATATAAATAATCAATAATCAGGGTCTCATCTTATTAAAATGTTTTTGCACAGTATTATGGACAACCACTAGGAAAATAAAAAGGTAGAAAGTATTAATTATTGAATCTTTGATGTAATTCAGGTATAAAAAATAAGATGCATAAACAGCTACACTATTAATTTACTGATAAGAGACATATGCTATAATAATGTCTGTAAGTATAATATCATGTATGCACCTTCTATGATACCAAAACATTATGAAAACAGTTTGCAATGTATTAATTTATCAAATCCATCTTGTCAAGGTATCTTAAAAACTGTCTCATTGATATTTGTACTTCAATAAAATAAAAATTAAAAAAAAAATCAGGAAAAATAGTTTTTTCACAGCAAGAGAACCACCAACATAGTAAAGAGACAACCCATATTGTGGGGAAAAACTTCTAGCTATTTCACAGACAAATGATTACTATCTCAAATACATAAAGAATTAAAAAAAATCAGACACCCTCAGATTAAATGACAGAACCAAAAAATGGCCATCTGAGATGAATGCACACCTCCCATGTGAAGAAATACAAAAAGCCAATAAATACATGAAAAACTTCAGTATCCTGTGTTATTTAAGAGATACAAATTAAAATAACACTGAGATTTCATCTCACCATAGAAAGAATGGGTATTATCAAGAAATCATCCACTAACAAATGATGGCAGGGTTGTAGGGGGAAAGGAACCTCCTCCCTGTTGGTGGGAGTATAGCCTGATGCAACCACTGTGCAAATCAGTTGGGAGATTCCTCAAAAAGTAAGACTGAAAAAAAAAACTAAGACTGAGGTTCCATTCAACCCAGCTCCTCCCCTTCTTGTGTTTCCCAAAAGAATTAAAAACATCTTACCAGAGTGATTTATATACATCTATGTTTATAATGGCAAAGTTTATAACAGCCAAGTTATAGACCAAATGCCCATCAACTTGTGAATGGATAAAGAAGGCATGTGGAAAGCCAGCTTTTCTAGTACTCTTTATGAAAGAGGCTATCTTCCAGTGAATGTGTTAGACCCCTTGTTTTTTTTAATACAATAGTGTGCTACTCTGCAGTAAAGAAGGAAAATCTTTGAAACATTTCTAGGTAAATGGATGAACCTTGAAATAAGACACTACAATAAATACTACATTGTTTATTTGGTTGGTATACAGAAAGTTTAAATAAGGACCGAATTGTATAATAAGTACATTTGAATATTTCTTTCAATTGTGAAATTGAAAGAAAATATTCAAATGAGGAGAATAACAAGGGAGGGCAGACAGAAAGAAGAGAAAAAGAAGAAAATGAAAAAAGAATAAAAAATAGAAAAAAAGGTTTTATAAATAGGGAGGCAAAGAGGAGTTTAATGGTAAGGGAATAAGAGGGGAAAAATTAAACTATATCATGTGTAGGTATAAATTTTCTATGATAAATGTGATCATTACATATACCTAAAATGTACCAATAAAATCTGATTGGATGAGAAAAAAATAATAATAATGATAATGACAATGAAAAATTATGACCATGGAGACACGATAATCCTAAATAATATTACTGTAGATATAGGGCTATAGTTCAGTGGTAGAGCACTTGCCTCACATGGGGAAGGTTTGATCCCTACCACCACCAGATAGTAGTGATGAT
>PVKA01030811.1:0-26927 GCA_004027165.1 Ctenomys sociabilis | reverse complement strand
ACATTGTGCATATAAGCTTTGATAATACTTGAGTTTCTTTGTCCATTAAGTCCTGTTCACTGAGATATATTCAGTTAGGGAAATAATGTTAGAGCTAATCCAATTCACAAGGGATTGAGTTAAACTTTATGTTAGCCATCCTTGTAGACTCCTGTTATGACTTGTTTTATGTCTCAATAACCAAAAGTTAAAGCATTTGAGTAATTCTTAAGGAAGGGCATGTGATTTAAATAACTGGGAGATCCCTTCAAGCATTGTTTTGGAGATCTTGCTGCATGGCATCACGAGAGCAATGTTTGATGAGTCTCAATATAAATTTGCTGAATAAACAAATGAACCTATGAACTGTTGTAATACTGTATATATACTTTCAAAAAACTATACGTAATTCTCATATCCCTATTCTGTCTTCATCTATAATGGATTAACCCCTATAATTTTTACTGCCTTTGAAGTAATTGTGTACTAGTGGTCTTATTAGTTCCTCTCAGAACCTAATTTAAACTCTAGGAAAATGTTTTTCTCAATGCTGGGGATTGAACCTGGGATCTTTGCACTGAACAACATTACCAGTCCTTTCATTATTGTTATTTTTAAAATTTTGTGACAGGGTTTGCTAACTTACTAAATTGCTTGAATTTTCAATCCTCCTGTCTCAGCCCCCTGAATTCTAGGATTATGGACATTTGCTTTCATGCACAATATCTTAAAAAGTAAGTTGTGCAATACTTACATGAAAAAGAGCCAAATACCCAAAGGTATTAACTCAATTGCTAGAAGATATAAGACTGGATTTGTATTAGGAAAATAATATCAGAGTCAGAACAAATCATTTGAAAGTGAATCACTTCCCTTTGGCAAGTGAAATTAGTTTAAAGTACTCTTCTCACCATGGTTTTGCTTGACATTTCTTTTAAATGCCAATGACCACCTCAGATAAATCTCAGCTGCTGGTGTTATGCAGCTTTTAAACTATATGATCATAGGTCTAATAAGTTCTAAGACACCCTAGTTTCATGTAATATAATCTTTTAGTAAAAGCAGTGTGTTAAGAGCATCACTAAATATGAAGTCATCTTATATATTTATAAGAGTTCATATAATTAAATTTACAGACAGACAACACTCCTTATTATCATCAAATTCAACCCAAGCAACATTCACTATCCTGAGTCACTGATAAGTTCAAAGGAAGCTAGAGAGAAATATGGCATAATCCCTGCTCTCCAGGATCTCAGGAAATAAATAATTATGATTTGATGATTTGAATATAACAATAAAAAGTATGGTCCAGCCACAAGGAAGCATAAAAGGTAGTGACTAACTTTATTTAATCTTGGGATAGGGCAGCGGCATGCATGCTTCTTAGAAGAGGTGACTGCTAGGCTGGATTTCAAGGGATAAATAAGTTTTCTAGGTATACTGAGGGAGAGTTAGGCCCCAGCATTCCTGTGGAGATAATAGAATCAGGAGCCTAAAGTAAGAGTATTTGCCTATTGGAGTTTAGAAGTGTCTGAAGTTTTAATCTTGTTTGCTTTTTTTGTATTTAAGGAAGTGTCTACAGGGTTTTCAGGGTCTCACTACTAGATTGGACTCATAGTGATCCACCTGTTTATAGCCTCCTAGTCCACTGAGCTATTCAGTTGGCCCTGAAGTTTTAATTTTGGTTTAAAATAATCTCTACTAGACTCACTTGGGAGTTAAATTTATTATGGGATAGTTTGTTTAAAAATCATGTAAAGGCCACTTTGGGGCCGATTTTACTATGAGTGCAATGTCTTACCCTAGACAGAAATCACTTTTTAAAATTTAAGGAAAAAGCATCTTTCTAGGCAACTGTCTTAGTCCATTCCCTGTTGCTATAATAGAACACCCTGAACTGCGTAATCTATAAAGAAAAGAAGTTTTTTTGGTTCACGGTTTCCAGTAGTCTAATAGCACGGTATTGGGTGGGCCTGGTAGGATGTCAAGCTTCAGAAGGGTAAGCAGGCACATATAGAAGGGGGGGAAAAGGAGTATTTTGTAACATGCACTTGCAGTAACTGAGTACGGACCCAAGAGACAAGCATGCATCCCTCCTCTTGATGACCTGATCACCTCTTACAGGGTCCAGTTCCCACCACCACCACAATGGCCATCAGATCTCAACATGAGTTTTCAAGGAGACAAACCTTATTCAAACCACAGCATCACCTTCAGTTATTCATTTACCATACATACAACTGTGTGCCACTGTGGGCACAGCCTTTGTTGGTCACTGTGTCAACAGCCAAGTTGTGTGTGACCTTTTAACGATCCTTGAGGAACTTCTCAAAGAGAAGGAAGGGAGGATCTTTTACAGAGATGAACTAGATCCCTGCATCTGGCGCAGAGACTTTTCAAAATTTCACAAGCCGTGCAGAGAAACACTTGTAAACAGCTTTTTGAAGCACTCAGATGACTATCAAAGCTTTTCAGCTCTGTTCTCCCTGACATGACTGAGAGGGAAGGCAGGCCCAGCTCCAGCAGGCATTTGTCCACAAGGTAGAGAGAATGATTGATCTTTCACTGCCTGGTTGTAAAAGATTCCTAAAAAATTTCCTTGATGCAATGCTGGCTACAAAATAACTCAAGAGCAGACCATGTTGCTGACCACATTCCCTCTCCTCTGCCTGCCACCCAGTTACCTCATAGCACATTGTCCTCCCTGCTGTCCTCTGCAACCTTTCTTAGCTCTAAAACGAGATGGAATTAAAGCAAAGCTTAGTCCACTTCTAAGCCACACAATGCCACACCCTCTCTGAACTTAGATGAACCTCCTTGCTGGTGTGTGGGGGGGGGGGGCTCAAGATAAATAGGGAGAGCTTAGGTTTGCTGGAAATCATGGGTTTATACATACAGTGTGATGGTAAGATGCTTGACAAGTTTGACAACTGCTCGTTTACTTTTTTAGAAAGAAAAGCATGGCCTGGTCTCAATGCTGCTTGGGATACATCTGAAGCAGGAAGAAAGCAGCTCTTACAGGCATGAGCTGGAGCTCGCAGGAGCCCACCAGTGCACTAGCAGTGACAGACCATGACCTCAGAGGCCAGGGAGAGTCTGAGAAAGATGGTTTCTTCTAGCCTAGAAATATGCAGCAGTACTGAGATGAGAATCTTCTGCTGTAGAATTCCAAAATAATTAATAATTACAAGGGCCTCTCTGTTGTACATTGCATCAGAATAGTCTTAATAGAATGAGTCTGAAAAGTGGAAGAGTCTATTGTTGAAAAAAGAAAATTAGGATAATCTTGGTTAGAGACAAGCTACCTAGACTACAGTATGTGCTTGCCCTCCACCTCCACATAACGTGTTCCTAAAAAGTACACCTGGAAAGTAGACATCTACTAGAGAATAAATGGCCTTGTAGAATGGGGGCTTCATTTTCAGAGGGTTGGAAATATTGTGAAGATCAAATTTTTTTTCAGACAGAATCCTTCATGATCTATTTTAAGCATTTTATTTTTATTTTTTATTTTTTATAAATCAACACATAGTGGATTCTTTTAGCCCCAGTAGCCACTTAACTTAGGCTGAAGACTCATCTCTGTTTTATCTATTAAATAACTTGGCTTCCTATCACTAAAAAGCATTTTCATTCTCTCTTCTGTAGTCATTAAAATGTGTATACCAAAGTAAAATATATATATATATGGTAATATATATATATAATTTAATAATATATACAAGTATATATACATATGTATACTCTCTCTCTCTCTCTCTCTATATATATATATATATATATATATATATATATATATATGCTAATGTTACAACTTCTAGAATTTAAAATGTATCCGTATAGCTCATTTCTTTTCTTTTCTTTTCTTTTTTAGCTCATTTATTTTCATCCCAATACCTTCTCTCTGGGGCAACTACATAAAAATCTTGTAGTTATTTATTCTGTCTTTCATTCCTGCTTCTAACTTTGCTTATGCAGCTGAATTCTTGTGCTCCTATCTCAGATATTGCTTATTCCAATTTTAGAGAACAACCATTTTGTTCTCATCAGCATACTTCATAACCCTCTGTCTACTAATAGAATTATATCACTATTATTTTTATTACAACAACTTTCAGAATTATGTAAACAACATACCAATAAGAACTTACATTTTTATTTCTAAGTAAATAAGTTGCAGTAAATAACTGTCTTGGCTACTTATTTTTCATGTAACTGTCACTCATTCATCCCCAAACTTTCTGAGAGAAATATGATACTCTTTTCAATGTACTCAGCATCAGTACATGAATCAATTTTATGTGTTTTTGTTTTTGTTGAAGCTATCCCTTCCAGAGCCCTCGCCCTCCTGTCTAGGGTGTATTGCTTATGGCTGACTGGGAACTTCTGGGACAAAAGTACATAAGAAAAAGTTTTGTTCATTGGTTGTTGTGTTTTGCAATCTAAGATAGTCTTAATTCTACCTTCTAACTTAATTAAATATTTAGCTCAATATAGAAATTCAGGCTTAAAATAATGGTCCCTCAGAATTTTGAAGTCATTACTCCAATACCTGTAGATCATATATTTCTGATCTCTTGAATATAGTTTTTATTTTTCCTGGAAACTCTTTAAATTTCCCCACCCTAATAGTTTGGGAAATTCTCTTTAGTTCTTTTACTTTTCCTTCCTTTGTTCCTTTTTTTTTTCGTGTGTGTGTGTGTGTGTGTGTGTGTTTCACAGATAAATTTTCTTATCTTTTTTGATTTATATCTGTGTATTTTTATTATGCCCTTGAGATATTTTGTCAGTCTGTTTCTCCAAGAAGATAACTTTCAGTTTTTGACTTTGCATATCAGTTGTTTTAAGTATTTTTTCTCATTTCCTAAATGTTCCTTTTCCATAACATTGCATTATTATTATTTCTTGATAGGTACAATATATTTTGTCTCTTTAAAAATACTATTTGTAAATGCTATTTACAAATTTACTTCTTCACTCCCTGCATTGTTTTTCTTTCTTCTAAATCCTTCTTACAAATTTTATGTTTTGCTTTTTTTGTTTTGTTTAGTTTTTTGTTTTTGCTTTTAAAGTGAGCAGATGTTCTCAAATATCTGGGAATCAATTAAAAAAGAATGAGGCCGGGCCGGGAAGATGGCTCAGTGGAATAAGCACTTTGCTGGCAATCACAAGGGCCTGAGTTCAATACCCGGTTCGGCAAAATAAAAAAATTAAGAAAAAAACAAGAATGAGGCCATAGAAATCTGATTGAAGGGGCTGGAGAGACAGCTCATTGGTCTAAGAGCTGGCCTGGCAAGTACAAAGACCTGGATTCAGTCCCCAGTACCACATGCCATGCAGGACCCAGAGCCCTGGGAGGGTGGGGGCGGGACATGCTGCCACTGAAACTGGGTGTGGTGGTGCATGCCTGTAATTCCAGCGCTGGAGTGGCTGAGACAGGAGGATCACTGTGAGTCCAAGCTATGTACCAAATAGATAAATAGATAAATAAATAAATTAGTTAATCGAAAATCCGATTGAAATTTTATGTGCCTGGTATTAATGAGCCATATGAAAGCCATAGAAAACTGTGACGTATCAGGAATTTCCCTAATGACTTATCAGGAATTTCCCTAATGTCAGTATCTCTAGGTCTTTTATTGTGTAATGGTCAATTTCTCCAGTGGGGAATCTCCTTGGCTTTTTGCTGGGAGTGGTAGATAGGTCCAAGATGTCTATCTTTCTGAAGCACTACTGAATTCAAACTATATATGAAATGGTATTCAGAAGGCCAATTTTGAGTTCATCCCTAATCGTGTGGTGCCTCCTTCCCACCTTTGGCATGCTCAGAGGTTATGTCTTATGTCTGTATGTCCCCCAAAGCCTCATGTAATCATAGGTGGGCATGGTCAGAGGTAGCTGGATCTAGACTGTGTGATGCAGGGATTAAGAGTTTGGCTAGTCCACTAGTCCACTGATTGTTTTGGTATAGTTCTAGTAAGATTAAGGGTGCTCCACTCTGGGTGTCAGTTCAACCCATCTATGCACAGGGAGCCTGGATAAAATATAAGGTACAGAAGGAGGGTTGGTGTCATTGCTCATTGTTTGATGCTTGGTACCTTGCTGTCTTTTGCCTGCCATGAACTGTTTCTCCTCTGCAACATCCCTCTGCCATGCCACCCTGCCTTGGAGCCAGCCAGCTAGGAACCAAAACCTCTACAAACTGAGCCCAATAAACCTTTCCTCCTTTAACTTTGGGTGTCAGCTGTTTTGCCTCAGCAGTGAGAAAGATAATTAAGACAGAAACCCAGAGATTCTCTGCTTCCATTTTTAGGCAGTAAAATACCTCTCTGAGAGTGGAGTGGGGAAGGCTAGTCTCAAAGCTACATAGACTGAGGATGCCACCTGGGATATACCTGCTCCTTATGCAAACTTTTAATCAATACTGTAGTTAAGAGTTCTATTCCAAGGGCTGACGAGATAACTCAGTGGACTAAATGCCTGTTTAGGCAAGTGCAGGGGCTGGGGTTTGATCCCTGGCTCCACATGCCATGCCAGCCCTTCCCCTGGGTGCACTGAGCTGGCAACCAAGTCTGGCTGGTGTGGAGCACACCTGTAACAGGAGGATCACTAAAAGTTCCAGCTGTATAGTGAGACCCTGTACATAAAAAAAGTTCTGTTCTACATCTAAGCCTCTAGAACTCCCTATTGTCTTATATTCTATAATTCTGTTACTACAATAAGCATGCTCACTTAATGGAGCCTCTCCTGCTAAGTCAGAAAACATTCATTCATTGTCTTCTTCCCAAAGTTTATATACC
Source organism: Ctenomys sociabilis (assembly GCA_004027165.1). NCBI lineage: Eukaryota > Metazoa > Chordata > Mammalia > Rodentia > Ctenomyidae > Ctenomys > Ctenomys sociabilis. The sequence continues at coordinate 20,145 of PVKA01030811.1, read as the reverse complement.
TGTAAACATTTGTTTTCTTCTTTTCCAGTTTCTTTTCTCTTTATTGTACTTTTAGTTGTGATTTGGGAAGAAAAATCCAAGGAGATAAAAAGATATATGCAAATAACTATGTATAAATAGAAATCACCAATATTCTATTCTTTATGTTAAAAAATTCAAATTATAAAATCTAAACAAAACAGCTAAAAATGCTGTTGCTAAAGTTTAGCAAACTACCTGGTCAGCATTACCACTATATGAACAGTGGTAATTTTAAAATGCACTCTTAATAGCAAACTATAGAAATTTGAATTCTACATATGAAAAGTTGGATATGGAGGAATGTCGTTGGCATCTGTTTCACAGAATTTAATTCTAGGCATCTAATTTCAACATCAACAATTTAGATGATAAACTGTTATTATTTTTATTACTTATTCAGAAGACAGTTGTATAGAATTGGTTGTGGAAGCAATATTATCTTATAAAAATGTAAAAGGCTATTGAATGAAGAAGTAGACACTCTTTTCTTTCTTATTATTTTTTCTTTTTTTTATTTTATTGAACTACAAATGTCAATCAGATAGTTTCAAGACACCTTAACAATACAGATTTGATAAATTAATACATTGCAAACTGTTTTCATAATGTTTTGGTATTGTACAAGGTGCATACATGATATTATATTTACAGATATTCTTTTAGCAGATATCTCCTATCAGTGAATTAAGAGTGTAGCTGCTTACTTATCTTATTTTTTATACCTGAATTATATAAAAAATTCAATAATTATTTTCCTAGTGGATGACCGTAGTACTAGAAGCCGACATAATATCCTGTCCAACCACCATTAGTGCAGCAGATCTTGCCTCTCATAGAATTATGTAGAAGCACAGTGTTATCTATCCCGACTGTACTGTCTATACACACACATCATGATTTTTTCTTTCTACACCCCTTCCTTTGTCTACATCTGTCAAAGGTGGGCACTCCATTGTCATTCAACTAACTTAGGTGCTTGAACTCGACACCACAATCCAACACAGTCCAGCATTCTACAACGATAGTGAATTATTTAAAGAAGTTGTCGATCATAGCCATTTACAGCTCAGCTTAATATTATGGCCCCACGATGTATACTTCATTTTTATACTTTTCTGCTGGATGGTTAAGACCTAGATAGATCAATACTTATATACCAACATGACCACATATTTCCTATGTGGTCAGTGAAGTCCTCTCACGGTTTATCTTGTAGTCCTGTACATTATTCTGTAGTTCCTTTGTCTGTGTCATCCATGTGGATGAGTCACGGCCAATGCTTGACCAGTTTGCTCTCAGTGAGAGCTTGAGAGAAAGTTTTCTCTTCATGTGACTCTCCCCAGGCACACTATAGAACTTCAATCTCTTTCCTCTGTGGCTCCATAATCTCCTTGTTCAGAAAATTTGGAGCTCAACTGAGTTTCATGATGTTGCAGTACAGGTTTTCCTATGTCCTGAGTCTTCGCTGACCTTGAAAGGCAAGGGCCAAAATGTTGGCTGGCCTTGTGGCTCTTCTATTTCTCCAACTCTGACTTGTGAACTTAGGTTGTTAACCATCCAGAAGAAAAGCTGATTAGTATCCTGCAGCATATGCCATTCACTTTGCCTTATCTGACTCAATTGATTTTAGTTGTACGTTTCCTTTTGTATTTCTGCTTTTCACTTGTTATACTAGGGAGACTATACGATATTTACACATGTGTGTCTGGTTTATTTCACTTATGAGTATATGTTCAAGTGGCATCCACTTCAGTATAAATGCTTCAAACTTACCATTCTTAATAGCTGAGTAATACTCCATTATATAGAAATACCACATATTTTTAAAGTAGCCACTCTTGTATAAGAAAGAAGATATGGCATGAAACAAAGGCATGATAGCTTGAGTGGCCACAAGCTGGGAGAAAAGTATTTTTAAAAAAGATAATTGTGGTAACAGGATAGGGCTACAAAAATACCATAATCCAGGCCAATGTAATCCATCTGGTCTATTTCCAGAGGTCCAATAGTGGCTAATGGGCAAGTGTTTTTACCAGGAGACCTGATGTTCCCAAACAAGCTTTAAACTAATACTTTTATTTATTTTCATGTGTGTAATTCTTCTAGTAACAGGTGTCAATTTAATTGAGGTGTCAATTTAGAGTAATTGATTTTTATTCTATCCTACAAATCACACACATGAATTTCTTACATTAAATAGTCTCTCTTTGTACAGTATTTCTTTTATTTTATGTTTCCCTTCACCCCATTCCATGCTCGTGATAGTAACTAGCCTCTAAATGCTAGCAAGGTCCAATAGTGTGAATCTTTTTGAACTAAAATTCAAAGGCAAACAGAATAGTTCTTCACTATTTCATAGTTTGACATTGACCAACTCACTATTTCACAAGTTTTCAAAACACATTAATATAAATTATTTATCATGGATTTTTTGCTATATCATGAGATTTTATGGTAGTGTACACTATTGTATATGTATGTTGTTAAAATTAAATAGGTTGACAAGTTTAAAAAATGGCTGAGAACATTAGAAGTGTTTTTAAAAGTATGAGAAATGTTTATAAGACTGTGAGAAAGGTTCATAAAGCTTTAAAATATATATAAATACCAAAATAAATATAACATTGCTACTTCACTGATTTTCACTTATTGTGGGGGTGTCTGGAATGTAACCTTGCAATAAGCGAGGGACTGCCATTCTTGAATGAAGATGTGGTCATGAAAGACCTAATTCTAGCCCCTTGCTGTAGACAGATCCTAGGGAATTAGTTCAACTATTCCACCACTGAGGCTTGGTGTTACTTTCTGTCTTTGTGAATGATGATATCCTCCTTGAGGTAAATTTTTCCGAAGATGAAATAGCAATGATAAATAACATCCACAGAACACTTATGGTGTGTTTTCGTGGTCTTTTCTGATCATTTTAACATCTGTGGTCAGTTGTGAGCTTGACCAATCAACTATTTGATCAATTACCTTCCTCAACATGAACCATGTTTCTTGCCTTTTTGATATCTAGTAATCTGTGATTGAATGCTAGATGTGTTGTGAATTATACGTTGTTGGGTAATAGATATTTTTTATTATAATAAATCTGCTTGAGCTTGCAGAAATGCAGTTATTTGGAAATAGTTTCATCCTTTTGGTCCTTGCTTTTATGATTTAAGTGGGTTCCTGGCAGTGTTCAGTCCAGGACCAAATATTCCTTAATACTGAGATACCAGTAAGGGAGTATTTCCCACTACTGAGATATTATCAGGAACCCACCCGATGCCCACAAACCATCTGTTTCTTGATGGTCATCGCTGAGGCACAATTTCTCTACAGTCCTTTCAGATGGTTCTGTCTTAGCCACTTTCTCATGCTGTGACAAAATATCCAACACGCACAATTTAAAAGACAGTTATATTTTGGCTCATGTTTTAGAAGTTTTAGTCATTGCATGCCTGGTGGCATGGTTGAAAGGCCTTGGAAGAGGAAAATTTCCAAGTTCTCTAGCTTCCTGTCATGGCACTCTGCTGGAGATGTAGAGAAAGCCAACAACAGGGCCCAATCTCTGCTTTGGGCACAGAGGTTGAAACAGACTGTAATGTGGCAACTACAGGATGGCAGCAAGAGGAAGAGAGTTGAGGTAGGACTGTCAGACCACTTGTGCTGTAGAGCTGGGCTCAGGAGCTTGGCCAATAAGCCTGGTGACAAGCACCAATGGAACTGGAATTCAAGCTTGTACTCTGCACAAGTCCCTCTTCCATAGCTGAGACAGAACACCCAACATCCAAATTCCAAGGAGGAAGGGTTTAATTCAGCTTATGTTGTACAGATTCAATCTGTGCAAGGCTGGCTGGCTCCAAGGCAGGAACATCATGGCAGAAGGGGCTGGTGGAGCCAAGCTGCTCAGCTCATGACAGCTGGAAACAGAGCAGAGGAACAGAGCCAGAGAGAGGGGAACCAGGGACAAGGCAGAGCACCCAAGCTCACTGCCCCATGGTCTGCCAGACACACTGTGAATGTGTTGGAATTTCTCAATCCAGTGACATTGACATACCAAGATTCATGGCCATGAACCCTTGGTGACTATACTCTCTTCTCTTATCAATTCTGGGGGAGAATAATGGTGCCATTAGCTTTGGAGACAGCAGGGCCTGTCTGTTGAGCCTGAGGAGGTGTTCAGAGCTTTCTTTAGAAGGTACAGTGCCTGGCCTCAGTCTGTGTCCCAGTCAGTGTCCCTTACATTCTCCCCTTGAGGACAAGCTTGAATTGTCACGAAAAGTCATCTATAGAGATTAGAATTGGTCAAGATTTTTGAGTTTTAAATAACCCAGAGGGCTTGTTCTTGACTCTCACCTGCAGTTTCACTGTCATAAACCCATTTTTATCATTAGTGTTCAAATGAAGGACATACTTAAAATGTACATTGGACAGAAAAAAATCAAATAGGGCTTTTGTAAGGGAATTCTTTAACTTCTAGGTTTGTTGAAGATAAGATGACTGTGCTATACAGTGTGCAAAAGCTACAAAGGGTATTTTGGAGATTAGATCTTCCAACTATCTAGCCATCTAGCTCACCCCCACACAGAAGAATCAATTGTTGTCTGTGGCTTATGCACCTTTCCAGAGCAAGGAAACAAGTACACACACACACACACACACACACACACACACACACACAGAGTCTTTTTTTTTTTTTTACAGAAATATACATGTGTATCAGTGTGTATGTATATGAATGTTTGTGGTTCTACCCCGCTACTACACTTAATATATCTAGAATGATCTCCACTTTTAACTGAGAGGTGAATTCAGGCAAGCAGTAAGACTGAAAGAGATAGAAAGAGAAGCAGGAATGTGAGGGGAAGGAAAGAGAGGGAATATTGGCAGGGTCAGGTTCCAGAGAAGTGACTGCTTGGTCCCCGTTGGGCTACTCATGCACTAAATGTTTCTCATCTCGCAGGTCGTATCAAGCCACTACTCTGAGCAAGGTGTTTATTGAGGAGGTGAGCAGTAAGAGATGCTCGGAGAATCTCAAAGGTAGCCCAATGCCCTCTGCATTAGACTTTCCTAGGGTGCTTGTCACAGGCACAGACTGTTGACCTCTCCTCCCAACCACATCTCTCAGGAGGAGGAGCCCAGAACACCTCATGTTTAACAAATTCTTGTTAGAGATTTCTGTTGTATTTTAGGGAAGGGTCTATGGGGTGTTCAGGGTCTCACTACTAGATTAGACTAGTGATCCTCCTGTTTACAGCCTCCTAAGAGCTGGGATTACAGGCATGGGTCACCACACCCAGTTTCATTTGCTGTCTCAGTGAGCCCTGAGGGTGGGGCTGGCACGTCAGGCCTGGGGATTGAACCCCTGGCCCCTGTGCCTGCTTGCAGGTGCTTTAACCTGCTGAACTATTTGGCCAGCCCTTAGAGATTTAGATACACCCCAGCCAGTTGTCCAAGCTCTAAAAAAGGCCTGACCTAAAAAAAACCCAGAAGAGGAAGACATTCAAGATGCAAGGTAAAGAGTGCGAACACTAAGCAAAGTAAAGCAAGACTACTGAGGGCTCTCAGGCTATGCATTGTGCGGTAAATAAGAAGTACTCTGAGGTGGGAGTGTATGCAGAGAGCCTGGGGGCCAGTGCCAGGAGCTCCAAGAGACCTCCCTGGGCAGTGAATCACCTTCCTGTTGGGCTATTTTCCTGTGGCTAGAGCCAGTCAGTCCATACTTACATAAAACTCTGAAACGTAAGTTAGTAAGGTAGTGGCTGATCACTGTTTTTGATCTCTTAGAAAGTTCTATGTCCACTGCTATTATCCCAGTTTGCTTCTGCTGTCAGGTTCATGTTTACCATGAACTGCTCCTAGGGCCTTGAAAACCATACTCAGGCTGAGTGTTCTTAGCTTCTTAGCCAACCCTTGTCTTCAAGCATGTTGGATTAAGTTTACCTCAAGGGGGCCAAGAAGCAAAGCCCTCCAAACTTTCAGCAGTGCAGATATATTAAGTGCAGTCAAGTGCCCTCGTACATTTGCCTTAGCAAAGTGAGACCTAAGCCAGACATGGCAGCACATGTCTATTAGCCCAGCATGTGGGAGGCTAAGGCAAGAGGACCTCACTGAGCTCAAAGTCAGTCTGGGTCATATAAGTGAGTCCAAGACCAGTCTGCACTACATAACAAGACCTGTCTCAAAAAGCCAATAATAAGAATAAGAATAAGAATAAGAGTAAAGTTAGACCAGACCACTTCATAGGGCTGTGCTGAGAGGGAACGGTGTTGCCTGTGTAGAACTGATCTTGTTCATTTCCTGGAAATAACAGTGACTATTGCAAGGCTGAGCTCCCGAACTCGTGTCAGCATGGGCCTCCTTCTGGATTTCCCAGCTCACTTCACCATGGACTCTACTAGAAAGTGCACTGATGCTGGAGCAGAGTTTTTTTTTTTTTTTTTTTTTTTTTATGTCCTCTGTGCAAACAGCAAAGAGTAGGATCTTCTTATTCTTTTTGATGTTTTATACACCGTATATAGATGTTGTTTAAGAGAAAAATCAATATCTATCTTGTTGACCAATTAGATATTCTTAGGAAATTATTACAATAAAATATTTATGGGAAAGTGAATATTTTACAAATTGTAACATGACTAGGTGGTGTTCCAGAATGAGGATAATAGTAGAAATTGCTTTCAGAGGTATTTTAAATCTAACTTATACTAATGTAGCTTATGCTAAGCTGATATTAAACTAAAAATGTTTGCTTGAAAAGCTGCAAAATTTTTCTATATTTCTTTTGTTTTAGACTTTTCTCTTTACTCCTTTTCCTCTTTTTATTTCTCTCCTCTCTGTGTCTTTAGTTATTTAGAATTTTAGGAAAGAAGAGATTTGGAAAAGATCTTAGAGGTTTTTGTTTGTTTATTTTAAGAAATAGTCCCATATTCGTCAATTTCCTCTAATATGTGTTTCCAGGAAAGTCCACTGTTTGGCCCTACTTCTGGAAAGTGTATTTCAGTAAGTCTAAGGTGTAGCCAGGGGCTATACTTTTAATAATTTTCCAGTAATTCCAAGGGACACTCCCAGTGAGGAACCATAGCTCTCCAACATAGGACAGAAGGTCAGCTCACTGATCCACTCGGCCACCACTGCACAGGGGCCTGTGGGTGAATCAATCTCTTGGTGCTTGGGATCAGTCAGGAAGCCAAGCTGACAGAAGCCTCTGCCCTTGTGGAAAATTATACTGTAGTATCTATTAAGACAAAATGAAAACAAATGACCTACCTAGACCTCTGCACTGTTCACAAACCCAGATTATACTTGTAAATTCTCCTGAAAAGGTCTGTGACCTGGTCATAGGAAGTTTTTCTCTATCCAGATAAAATACAGAAGTATAAGGACATGAACCCTGCAAAGTCAGACTGATGGCAGCTGTTCACGAGGCATAGGCCACTATCTTCTGTTCACGAGGCATAGGCCACTATCTTCTGTTCACGAGGCATAGGCCACTATCTTCTGTTCACGAGGCATAGGCCACTATCTTCTGTCACTTTCGCTTTCTCCAGGCCCATATTATCTTCTTGCAAATCTTGTCCACATTTCCTTCTCAGAATTTCTGCTCCCACTGTTTAGCCTGAATGGGTGCTGAGCCATGAATGACCGCTATGCCAAGCTGCTTGGAGTGAAGGGAGATACACAGCATCACCATAGCTCTGTCAATCTAACTCTTTTTTTTCTGGGAAGTTTAGAACATGCATTCATAAAATTTGGTGGGGCTGCTAATTGAAACGCCTGTAAGGCCCAAGTGGATAATTTAATGAGTGATGCCAGCTAGATGTAAGGAAACCTGCAGCTCAGCTAAGTGCTGAAAATCTTGATTCCTAATGTGACTGTATTTGGAGGTACAGCTTTCGTTTGGAACAGCTGAGTCCTCATGATAGGATTGGCATCCTTAGATGACTTGAGAGAGCTTGCTTCCTTATGCTTTCTACCACGTGAAGGATCCACAGGAGGGACCCTCCCCAGACCCGTACTGTGTAGGTACCCTGGCCTCAGCCACCACTACCTCCGCAACTGTGGGAAATGTTTGTTGTTTTGGAATTCTTGTCATAGCATCCTGCACTAAGCCAAGTACAACACAGAAACAACTGTGTGAACAGAGCTCAGTTTTTGTGCTTATTTGTAGTAAGTGCCATGAAGCACATGCTGGAGAGCACACACTGCTGAGCTGGGCACCCCTGCGCTGTCCTTGACATCAGTAAGACTCTGCATCTGAGAATGGGTGCTCGTGTAATCTGGTACATACAGGCAGTGTGTGCCCACTGGTTCTGTTCTTAAATTAGGGGTATGACTGGGTAGAAACAGCTATTCTCCCTCTACTTGTGAGAAGAAAAAAGGAAGGTGCCTTCCAAACTCTTGAGTGGGCATTGCCCAATGACTGGTAATAGCCCTTCAATATACTGAATAGCCATTGACTATTTTATTGACTGTACTATAGTCACATATTATTAGAAAAGGAACCAGCTGAAGGAAAGGAAGAAAGGTTGCAATTCATTTGCAAAGTTTTATGTGTTTTCCCAACTAAGGGTTCATTGCTTACAGAATATCTTGAGACAATAGACTAGGACACCATCTGTGTGCCAGTTCTTAAATGAGGGAAACCAAGCAAAAAGGAAGTCCATTCACTTTACTGCAAATCCATATCGAGTTGATCTGTGAGCTGCAGCGGGCATTGCCAGATCCAGGTTCCCCGTGTTTTTTTTTTTTTTTTTTTTTTTGGAGGGGGAGAGAGAGAGAGAGAGAGAGAGAGAGAGAGAGAGAGAGACAGATAGACCGACAGACCGACAGACAGGCAGACAGACAGACAGACAGACAGACAGACAGACAGACAGATAGAGACAGAGTCAGAGACAGAGACACACACACAGGGAATTGGTATGGGAGGGAAGACACAAGCAGAGAAATATTTGCTTACTGGTAATGATGAAACCCCAGGAAATTTTGAAGGGCATTCTCCAGCTTCCTGTAGAGAAAGACAGAGCCCAATTACTCCCTGGTCTTTCCATCCCCAGAGGTGATCTGGTTTTATCTCCACTCCTTTTTATCTCTCCAACCACTATTCTGTGCTCTTTATACAATTTCCCCAGGGCTGACCTCTCTTGAGTTCTAGGTCTGAATTTATAACTTCCTCTGTGTATATCCTTCCATTCTGACTGTTTTTCCTCCACAGAACTCAACCTTCTCCATCAACCAAATAAAATTCTCCTTATCCTCTGTTGCCCATTCCCCTTATCTGACACCTCTCCTAGAATACTTAGACCAGAAAGTCTGTAGTCTTCTCTGACAGTTGCCATATAGGTTAAATTTCAAAAACGGCACCCTGAAACCCTTCCCCAAAATATTTCTTCTGACCTGGAGGCCCTACTCATGTCATGTGACTTTGCTTCCTTGCCCTCTGCTGATGGAATCTGCAGCTGCATCACAGAATGTTGCCTCACAGAGAAAATGGATGTAAGCCAAGCGATTGAGACCTTTCCCCCTCAAAATTCAAAATAGAGGCTTAATGAGCAAGTTGATGAGTTAGTAGGGAGTAGATATTAAAATACACAGAGGGGGTGCCAGGGATGTGGCTCAGTGGAATAAACACTTCCCTGGCAAGCACAAGGGCTTGAGTTCAATCCTTGGTTCTACAAAAAAAAAAAAAAAAATACAGAGGGTAGAATGAGATAGAAAGTCACATATGCAAAAGCTCAGGGGAATCAAATTGTGAGAAAAGGGAAGTCCAGAAGACAAAGCTGTGGAGCAACAAAAGACAGAGAAGCACTGGCAACCTCCATGGTTGCCTCTGGGTCCTGCTTGAGAATGCCTGATTCTGACTGCACTTCTGTCCTTGTTTCTCCAGACAGAGAAGTGATGATAAATCACTCATTCATTGTGCATTTCAGTGATAGTGCTTGTACAATCCAGAGTCTCACACTTTCCCCTCTTGCAGGCCCCCAGTTCAAGCAGTGACCAGATCCTAACAGCTCCCGATTGAGGGCATCTTCTTTCTACCATCTCCTTTCTCTCCCACTTCTTTTCGGGGGAGAATGGAACCCAGGACCTTTGCATTTATCTATGTCTCTAGATATTTAAAATTTTTTGAGACAAAGTCTTGCTAAGTTGCCCAGGAAAGACTTAGGCTTTCAGTCTTTTGTGCCTCAGCCTCCTGGAGCACTGGGTTTACAGGGATGTGCCCCACACCCTGTTTGGCCCACCTTTGTCATTGCCCAGTTCAGCCCTTGTTCTCTCGGTACAGACTGCTACATAAGCATCCTGACTTGCTTACAGAGTCCTCTCACACAGCCTTCAGAGTCATCCAATCTAATGCATATGTCAACACTTTGCTCCTTGATTATCTCCAGTGATCATCTCTTGTGGTTCCCTCTTATCAACAGATCAGTTCATATTCTTTGCTAGGACAGCCAGGCTCCTTGACATCTGGTCTCAAACCTCACTTTGACCTTTAGCTTTCACTGTATCTGCATGACTTACCTTTTGCTGCATAATCAATTACCCGAGATTTAACTGTTTAAAATAATGATACTTAACAGCTCACAGGCCTGAGGACTTGGAGTCTAGGAGCAGCTTTGCTGGATGCTTCTGGCTGAGGGTCACTCATAGGACTGTGGTAAAATTGTCAAGCAAACAAGGCTGTGACCATCTGAAGGTGACAGAGAATCCACTTCCAGGCCATTCAGGGGTTGCTGAGCTGTCAGTTCCTTGGGATGTGGGTAGTTCTAGAGGGCAGCTTATTGACAGGGCAGCCCAGGATTCCTCCAGCGTGAGGGACCCAAAGGAGATCATGCTTGAGAGAATGACCAAGACAATCTTTTCTGACTTAATTCATGAGGCAAGACATGACCCCTTCCTCAGTCCTCTGTGGTTAGACAGACCAACTCTGGCACCAAGTAGATGAAGACTGCATGAGCATGGAAATGTCAGGAAGTGGGGATCGTGAAGGGTCATTTAGGGACTGCCTGTCTCACTTCCTCCTACAACTTTTGCTTTCTGACATGTCATATCTTAGTGTGGATTTGGCCCTTAGGTCAACCCTAGTCCCTTGCACATTTTTATTTACCAAATCCTATTCATTTTCTAATGCCCAGTACAAACTCATCTCCTCTTTGAGTCTTCCATTTCTCTAGGTAGAATGAATCACTTTTATTTTGGGACACACACAGACCTCTACTTTTGAGTGTTACTACATGTTGTGTGTGACAGTTAAGCTTAGTTACAGCTGCTTGATTGGCTTGAGAGGCACCCAGAAGCTTGGTGCTGGGCACTTCTGGGTATCTGGGAGGGATCATGGAGGCCTGACCTTTGGTACTATAGCTGATCCTCACCTCTGGCACTTTTTCTGTTCTGCTTCCCAGCTGTCATGAACTAAGCATCCACCAGGATGTTCCTGCCTTAGACTGAAACCCTTGGATTACAGTCCCTTGGAGTCTAACAATAAATTAAATCCCTTGAATCTGTGAGCTATACTGAACCTCTTTTCCTTTAAGTTGTGGCTGTCAGGTACTGTGTCTCAGTGAAGGAAAAATTGAGACATTGCACAATGATCTATTTATATGTTCATCTTCAATCTGGAGGCACAGTGCTTTTACTATTTCTACTATGTTAATTGAAGAAAACCCTGGGATGCCATAAGAAAAGAGAAAGAAAAAATGACATCACTCTCAGAGCTTATTCAGAGATGTCATCCTAAAGTCTGGGCTGATGCTTGAAAGGGATACAAATGATAGGGCTTGTGGTCAGGAAGGGGCTTGGCCCTTGCTGGAAAGCCCCAAGTATGTGTTTACCTAGTCTACATCCTCTTGCCTAGTCTACATCTGCTTGCAGGTGCTTCCTGCCAAGCTGCTGTAAAGGCATGGCTTACCTAGGGAGTGGGTATGGTGTGGTGGGAAGAGTACCTGTGGCCTGGTTCTCATGTTTAACAGCTGTGTCATTGGGAATGTTACCCAAACTCTCAGAGATATGGATTACTTACCAGGAAAATTAATATCATACTATCTGGTGTGTCACAGTAACTCACAAGAGATGTCTCTGGTCTTCTCCTAGAAAACAATTTAAGATAAATCATTCCTGTTATGGGTTACATATCTGTGTTCCCCCAAAATGTATGTGCTGTGATCCTGACCATCAATGTGATGGTATTAGGAGGTAAGGACATTGAGGAAGCAATTTGGGTGTAAGGATAAAGCCCTTTATAAGAAGATATAGGAGAGAGCTTGAGGTAATTCCTTACTCTATCCTACCTGAGGAGGTAAGAGAAGATAAACCAAGAAGTGGGCCCTCACCAGAACTGGATTGACCAGAAGAGTGTTCTAGATTATGCATCTGTGCCACCGCTCCCCAGTCCATATGTTAAAATCCTAATCCCCAATGTGATGGTATTAGGACCTGGGGATTTTGGGAGACAATCAGATCAGAAGGATGGGGATATCATAGAAAGGATTAGTCTTCTTATAAGACGAGACACATGAGAGCTTTCCATCTTATGAAGATACAAAGAGAAGGCAGGCATCTGCAGACGAGGAAAAAAGCCCTCACCAGACACTGAATTTAGCCTTCCCAGCCTCCAAAATTGTGAGAATAAGTGCCTATTATTTAAACCACCCAGGTATTGGCTTTTTTAAAAAAACATTTTTAATTTTAATTTTATTTTTATTTAGTACAGGTTCTACAGGGTTTCACTACATAGATCAGACTCATAGTGATTCGCCCTTTTTCAGCTTCTGAAGTGCTGGATTACAGGCATGAGCCACCACACCCAGTCTCAATCATCATCTCAGCGTGCCCTGGGGCAGGGCCAGCATGTATGCCAGGGATCAAACCTGGCTGCTGTGCTCTGTTTAAGCAGGTGCTTTAGTCTGCTGAGCTATCTGGCTGGCTCTAGGTGTAGGCTTTTCGTTCTAGCTGTCCAAACTAAGACAGTTCTTGTTGAGCTCCTCTCAGGACTCCGAGATGTCCTGCCAACACCAAGTGACTACTCCTCCTTGGCCATGTTATCAGTTCAGAGACCTCAGCTGTCACCACATGTTGAAGACCTCAAATCTGCATTGTAATGAGGTCTAGTTATAAGGCTTATTATCTTACCTACTGGGCCTTACTCACCCTGCAAAACAGGAGGCAGCTGATGTGAGAGTTCAGCACACAGGCTTTGGACCTGGACCTCTTCGTCTTACCCTGGCCCCATCATTACCTACCTAGTTTCTATAGAGTCTTTTTTGGTCTTCATCTAATTCTGGGAAGTTATATTTATGATCACACGGATAAGTTATTGGAATCCCATCAAGTTAATTCCAACCTACCACTTTCAGTGTAACCCAGGGTGAGAATTAATGACACTAAGGTATATTTGTAGTTTTGGGAAGCAGAAGGTCCCTAAGTCCAGCCATGATGATTGCTATCTGCAACCAAGGTCTCAACTCAAGGCCAAACCCACATTTTATTCGTTCATGAAGAAAGAAGTGGTTTGAAGATGAGTGACTATGAGAATGGTGGTAAGTAGGTGAATGCTATGAGCTGGACTAGGTAGGGCGGGGCCTGCATTTATCTCTGAAATATACAGAGAGAAGGATATACAGAGAGTAATCTACATTACACAACTGAGCATCTAGTGCTTTGGGGTCAGTACTTCAGCTCTGATGTGTAATCTTTCAAGCCCTACTCATAGCCTCTATCTCAAGGCTCATCCCAGTCAATAGCTAGGAGCAGTGGCTCTTCATTGGACTGGATCTGGCTGACACTAGACGGCAGCAGGTGGGGGTTATGGGGAAACATAGATACCATGTTTAAAGACTACCACCAGCACCTCAGCTGAAAGCTAATGGAAGGGATAAGAAAAAGTCCTAGCCAGCTCTGTACATATCAATATGTGGAAATACGTCAGACACACCAAAATGGAGACAATTGCTCTCCTTTCAAGGAGTGTTGCCCAGGTCATCCTCCACAGTATCCACAGGCAAACTGTTAACTTCTTAGTGCCTCAGCTCCCTCATCTATAGAATGGGGACTAATGATAGTGTCTACATCATAGGCTAGATGGGGGGATTCAGTGAGTTTAACTGATGTAAAGTGTTTTCACTAGTTCCATGATTTTACTTATGCTGTTGTGGCTGCCTCTGTCCTGAATCAATTCAGAAAGTTCACCTTTTAGAGTCATTTTGACTTTGGGGAAGAATCAGAAGTTGTTTAGGAGTCAGAGATACAGCTCAGCAGCACAGACTCTGCCTGGAAAGTGTAAGGCCCTGAGGAATTTTTTGATTCCTAGTACAAAAAAAGAAAAAGAAAAAAGTTGCCTAATCCCACATTCAATGAAAAGGTGAATGAAGACATACTGTCATGTTTCTATGAGCCTGCTGTTCTGTTGGATGACACTTGGCAGAAGCATTTACTACATTATTTTTAAATCACATATTATAAGGATTTCAAAACTGACTCAGAAAGTGGCAAGAATAATGGGATATGCATGTTCAAAGCCAGAAAGTATATTGATGGAGATTAATGGCAATGTGTTCTTCACTGTAATAAATTTTTTAAAAGTTTAAACACAGTATGTATTTCTTCAACCAGGCCCTGTATTAAGCCTTCATTATATCAAGAACCAGTTTACTTTGTGCTTTCATTGTATTAATTTAATTCTCAGAATTGCCCTATGGGGCCTTGAGACATTTTTCTAATTCTAGGGGTCAAGTTGTCTGCTCTACAGTATCTTTGTATCTTGACTAGTTCTGCCAAAGCTGGCCTTTCCCTCCTCTGAGTTGTCACTACATGCCAGGCTGAGCTCACTTATTGTTGCCTGAGGAGGATCCAGGCATCAGCTCTCCACTAGGCCAACACCGTGTTTCCAGGTAAGCGCTGGGCTCTACGTAGCTTGTTCTTCCCATAGGACGACTGGCCCAAGGACACACAAGCCTGACATATGTCGCTAAATAAATGGTTCATTAAATGAACTCATAAAAAAATGATTGTTCTATTGATAAAATGTTACTTGAATTCCTTGCTTCTTCCAGTTAATGTGTAATATGTATGTGATTGTTAACTGTGGTATGTTAACAACTTGAGTAACAACCACCTAACAGATTTGTGAAGCTCTGGGTGTCTGAGGATGACTGACAAATAGACCTGCCAACCGAGTTGGGGAGACCCACCCCAGATGTGTGTGCCAGTAACCAATAGACTTGTGGCCTGGATGGAATAAAAAGGGAAAGAAGGAAATGTTCCTTTACCAAAGAGCTCTAGCCTTCACCATTGCCTGTAGACTTTGGTTTCTAGATTCCTCAGTCTTCCAGTGCAGATGCTTCAGCCTTCTGTGCAAACTCTCACCCCCTGACAGACTCTACCACCAGTGGCTCTGCAGTGGGGTTCCAAGCCTTTGATCCTTCAACTTCTACTGACCCTCCAGATCTCTAGCACACAGAGGGCTGTTTTGGATTCTTGTGCTGCTAATTCTGCAAATGGCCACTGTGACTCTTCTGCTTCTGATCCTGTATGATTGTGTACATGTTTTACACTGAGTCATTTCCCCCAGAGAACTCTAATACATAATAATTTGGTTCAATCACAGCATCTTTTGTTGTCATAGATATTGGTTTCAAGACCTCCTGAAGACATCAAAATCCAGGGACACTCTAGTCCCTTATATTAAATGGCATCATAGTTGCACAGAGTCTATGTACACCCTACTGTGTTCTTCAAATCATCTCTGCATTACTTATCATGTGTAGCACAATGTCCATGATAATTCAACAATGGTGTTTATTGCTTATGGATTAGTGATAATTGGAAAGTCGACTGCACATGTTCAGGATGGCTGCAATTTTGTATGAATATTTTTTATCTCCGTTGGTTGAATCCATAGATTCTCCGTTGGTTGAATCCATAGATTCAAGAACTTGCAGACATAGAGGGCCAGTCATACTGTTCAATACAGTATGTATTTTTGTTTTGGAAAACGAAAAGGAGATAGGAAAGAGTAAAAATAAAAGTGTTTATCTTATTGTGGCCCTTTCAGAGAAAATGGACTCATCTTTGAGTCCATTCTATTAGGGATTTAATTTTTTTGCATTTATTTATTTTTTAATAATTTTATTGAGAAATAGATATCAATGAGACAGTTTCATAACAGATTACTGGAACATTTTCAAGAATTAATACATTGCAGGATGACCAACTAGCTCAGCGGATTAAGGTTCCTGCTTAGGCAGATACAGAGGTCAGAGTTTCAATCCCCAGCCTTCCATGCTGACCCTGCCCCCGGGGTGATTGAAACTAGGTGTGGTGGGGCATGTCTGTAATCCCAGCACTTGGGAGGCTGAACACAGGAGAATCACTCCGAGTTCAGTCTGTGTAGTGAGTCTCTGTAGACTCTGCCCTAAATACAAAAAATAATAAAAGTACAGGTTAAAATTTTAAAAAATGGCTTTTAGGGGGCTTGTGAGATGACTCAGTAGAATAAGTGCTTGCCTGGCAAGCACAAGGGCCTGAGTTCAATCCCCAGTTGCACAAAAACAAACAAACAAATAAACAACAACAAAAAAAAGAATTAATGCATTGCATATTGTTGTCATAGTGGTTATTCATTGTACAAGATGCAGACATGATACATGTCTCAAACACTATTATTACAAATTTCTCTACTCATTGAATTAAGAGAATGGAAAGTGGGTTAGAAATAAATGACCCTTTTTTATCTATATATTCAAAATAGTTAGATAATTTAATTTTTAACAGTTAACTTAGAAATATTTTTACATTGATGGAAAAACTTTAAAGATGACCATACACCCCACACCTAATTCCCCTGTTACTAATGTCTTATGTTAGTATATTTGTCATAATTTTGATACATTTTTATTAATGGAAGTTCACACTTTTTTCAGATTTTCTGTTCTCTCCAATCATCTTTTCTGTCCCTGTCCTTACACCAAATTTAATTGCCATATCTGTTGGAGTTCCTCTTGGTGGTGAGAGTTTCTCAGCCGGTGTGCATTGTGCAGATTAGATCTCGCTCCATGGGTCTGGCCAGGCAGACTTTCCCTGACGGGTGTTTAGATGAAGCTTCTCGAGGTTAAGGAGAGCTACTTTTGGTGACTAGTTGGTGGAAGAACCTGAATTTAATGTCATATTCTTGACTTGCTGGTGATGAGAATGACTGGGGACCCCAGGGATCATCAGGAGCCCACCCCCAGGAGACACTGCACAAAACACAGCTCAGCTTGAACCAGGACCTAGCCGTAACTGGCTAGTGGCTAGGCAGAGCTTGGTGGCTTCCCTCTTTGGATGAGGTCTTGCCAAGCCGGGAGTTGTGATCTCTCTGGCCATAGCTGCCCTCTTTACACCTCACCAAATCCCTGCCTTCCTCTGGAAGCAGACGCTCCCCTTCCTCCTCCCATCCAGCCCCTGTCTCACACTCACTGATAACCACAGAACACAGGAATCTGGGGTATCAAATGTGCACCACAGCTTGCCCTTCGGGCCAGCGTCCCTGCTGACCTCATATGCACCCTTTCCAGTTTTCTTTTCCTCCATGTTCCATTCCCCTCCCCAACTCCCTTCCCTGTGCTTGACTAGGAGAGGATTAAGGACAAACAATAATAATAATAATAAAGTGAAAGCCTGTCACCTCTGGTCTATTTCCTTCATTTCCTCAGCTGCATTCCAGAAGGGCAATTGCATTAGTCATCTCCACATTCAGCTTTCCCTGCGGGCCAGCTCCTGACCCTCCTCTTTCCTCTTCCTCCTTTTCTATCATAGAGTGGGGCACAGTTTCCAAGCCCCCACCCCTAAATTTCCAGTCCTTACTCTTTCTGGAAGTGTGTTCCTTCCCAGAAACAGGCCATCCGGATCTAACCTAAAGCTGTGAAGCCTTTGGGAATGCCACTCCTCCCATCCCGCAGCCAATTAATGTGGCAGAAGTTAGCGGCTGTTGCTAATGCTGCAGGAGAGGGAATAAGGGAAGGCTGCCTGGAGGTCCCGCTGAGAGCAGGGCCAGGGCCCTGGGCCAGAAGGGCATGGAATGTGCAGCAGGGTTTAGGAAAGCTTAGGCCAGGTGTGAAACTGCACAAACGAATGGAACTGCCTTGCTTGTGATTAAAACAAACAAAAAAGTTTGCCAGTTCCCCCCTCCAAATTGGGCATTTTCTCCAGAACACTGTGGACATGGTACAGGCAATATTCCTAAAGGTTATGTCTTCTTGTCTGGCTGCAGAATCTAAATACACATTGAGATGTTTGAAGTGGACACCCCCCTCCCTGTCAGGAGTTTCTTTCTGCATTGGACCTTAATTTTTGCAACTTATCCATAAACCTGTGAAGGTACCATGACCCACAAGCTCTCTGTGAAGAAGGTTATGTATTTTGCCACAGTAATGAGAGAGAAGTAGATTATTTACCTCTTTACCCTAGACAAATTATTTACCTCACAGGTTTATAGAGGTTTCAGTCCATAATCCTCTGGCTCCAGGGCAGGGTAGTGCATGGCAGAGGGGCAATCGTTCATGGCCGTGGAGGCAGCAAAGGACTCTTTCTGTCCCTTACATTGTATGCAGGGTACCTCTCGTAGTCTGGGCGTGGCACTCACACCCTTACTCCCAGCACTGACCCATGAATCAATTACCATCTCTAGATTCAGTCACCTATGAAAAGCCTGCTCCTCACGTCTGTATGAGGCTTTGAGGGGGACATCTAGACACAAACTCTAGCACAACAGTAGAAAGCTTACAAAGATACTAGCTCTTTTAGCATTCACAAAACATCTTCTATGTGCCAGGTATAATGTAGGTGCTGGGAATACTGAGAGGAAAAGGACACTACTCTGCTTTTGAAGGGCCTAGATGACAGGTGGAAACAGACCTCTCAACAGAAAATTTATGTATATGCTAAAATATTTGCTGTGCTATGATGGATGTGTCAGCCAGTCACTATAAAAGGGTGAAGAAGGAGCAGTCCAGGAAGCTTTCACCATGAGGTTGCCATTTGTGCTAAGTTAAATACATAGAGTACTATTTGATAACCTGTAGTGCTGTGCTGTTAAATTCTGGCACTAACTCTCCTGAGTTAGCACAGACCCCACAAATTAAGGGACACAGCTCCCCTCAAGACTGTCCCAAATACAGGCACTAGCCACAACTTTGGGGTTTCTCGGAGCACCTCGACTTCTGTCCCACTAGCCATAAACTCAAAGATTTTAAAGACTCCCTTGGATTTGATTTGCTAGAATGATTCATAGGACTCTGAAAATGGTATGTTTAGAGTTGTGGTTTTAGGAAAAAGGGTTGTTAGGGATGGGGACCAGCCAAGTGAAGGGACACATCGGGGAGGTCTGAGAAAGCCCCGCAGCCTCAGTGTTCATCTTCATGGAGCCAAGGCACAGAATTCCCCTAGCACATCCGTGTGTTCACAGACCAGCAAGCTCCACTGAGCTTCGGTGTCCTTGGTTGTCATGGGGGTTTCATTCTGTGGGCAAAATTGATGGAATCTAATTTAACTCCAGGACTAAACTGAATTTCCAGCACCCTCTCCTCCCTGGAGGTTGAGCTGGCTCAGATACTCAACCTCTAATCACATGGCTGGTCTTTGTGGTGAACAGTTCTCATCCTAAACTCATCCTGGGGCCTACCATGCATCTTCCTATAAGCATAATGGTAACACTAGCATAGAGATCTCAGTAGAAAACTTCTTATCACTCAGGACATCCCTAGGCTGTTAGAAGCTCCATGCAAAGAACCTGGGAAAGGCAAGACAAATTCTTTAGTATATAGTGTAAGGTATGCTGAGCAGGAACTTCCATCATCTGGTAAAGATTGCTGGAAGATACTCTCCTAAATTGACTATAAACTAAGTGGAAGATTTTCTTGGCCCTTGAGATGGGGAGAGAGATGAGCTTAATTTGCACCTTTATCACTGCCTCCCTCGCTCTGAATGGTCCTCTACTTCTCTTTGCTGTGGTTTTGGCTCATTATTTATTTTTATCTTTCCTGCCTGAATGCTTAGTGTTGTTGTACAAAGCCTTTAACCCAAGAGAAATACCAGTACTTCAAGATGATCCTTTTTGTCCCCTGGGGATTAAACTCAGGGGAGCCACAACATCATCATCACCACCACCAC
>PVKA01030810.1:0-26925 GCA_004027165.1 Ctenomys sociabilis | reverse complement strand
GTTATACTTTTTATTTTGAGGGCCTTAGTACTTTGTGTGTTCTGTCAAATAAAAAGAACTTCAATTTTCCATAAAAATAAAAAAACACAGGTGCTGTTCATTTCAGCTCTGAACTTCATGCCATCCCAATCAGCAAGGAACCAGTCTCATTCCAATTACATGCTCAGTCCTAGTAGATGCTTGAGTTTACTTAAACAAATTAATTTCTATTTTAAATAATAACTGTGCAACTTTTAAAACTATAATATTTCTAAGCTGCATTTTTCACATCTCTTAGAGGGTGTTACAAAACCTATTTTAGCGTTCTAAGAGTTAAATAACACTATTCGAAAGGTGTTCTAGTATCTTACCCTTCTACTATAACTCTTCTGTTAAGCTTTTTAATTATTTGATATTTGAATTCTGTTGAGTAATTAGTATGTTGAATTTTAAGGGAAATAAGGATAAATGATTATATGATAAAATGTATGCACTGCTGGTATATTTTACCTCAAAAAATTACAAACTTCAGATGATCCAATCAGGAAATCTGTTATTTTTGCAGCCAAGTATAAAGTGGCTTCTCAACTTCCAGTTACATCAGAAAATCTTCCGGCACTGTACCCAACAATCGATGACATAATATCTCACTTAGACATGGGCAAAGTAGTTGGTAAGTAGAAGTTTTGTGTGGATGCAATAGAACATGGTCCATGAGTTTTCTGCTCGCTCAAAAATAAGAAAAAACCAGGCATGATTGCACACACCTGTAATCCCAGCACTCAGGAGGCTGAGGCAGAAGGATTGCTGTGAGTTCAAGGCCAACTTAGACTAAAAAGTAAGTTCAAGACCAGTCTGAACTACATAATGAAACTCTGTCTCAAAAACAAGAGACAAAAATAAACAAATAAATAAATCAGGAAATTCAACCAAGCTATAACCATTCTTTTTTTTAACCATTCTCAACTTAATGATTGCATTCTTATGACTTATTCTATATATCAATACATAGATTTAATGTGCTTTTCACTCTACCAAATAAAATGTATTGCTTAGTATATTTCCCTTTGCCTGTTCATGAAACAATAGAATGGCTTTTCTATACGTTGGAAATGTTTATAAAATATAGTAGATAGTTTCTCATTAGTACTTTTGGAAAACAGTTTTCATTAGTTCACACATTTTCACCATTTTCAACCATCAGTACATGCTTGGCTGTTCCAGCAGATGGCTTGTACCACAGTTGGTATATATAGCTCTAATCACTTTTGTTGGTCTTTTTGCTAGTAAAAATTAATAAAAATTGTATAAGTACTCTAAATCTAATTAGTTGCATTAATTTGAATAATTACTGTAAAATTTAAAAATATCACTAATTAAAAATATAGTAACTAATTTATTCAATAAAATTAAATTCAACAATTTCTTTAAAACATACATAAAGCCTACTGATTTATTCAGAGTGCACAGAATGTCATACACATTTGGGTTTGGAATATGACAGTAGCACCTATATTTTTAGAAAGCAGTTCAAGCAGACAGGGCTAGTGAATTCAAAGCAGAAGAGACATTCAAATTACAGCCCCATGAAAATGTGTTTGTACCCCATGTTTGCAGAAATATAAATCAACTAGACAGCAAAATCAATGAAGAAATATCAGAAATCAATCACACACTTGAACATATATACTGATATCTACACAGTAGATTCTATTATAAGAGTACACATTATTTTCTATATCTCATGATACAGTCTCCAAAATCACATACTAGTTCAGAAAACTTGCTTAAATAAATATGAGAGAACTGAATCACCCCCATTTTTACTGCCAGACAGACCACTGTGCAAAGAAAATAGAAATCAACAAAGAAGAAAGCAAAGAAAATTTAGAATTCTTGGAAACTTAATAACTCACTCCTGAATGCTTACTGCAACACAGGAGAAATGAAACAATTTATGGAAGATTCTGCCAAAGCCTGCACAACATGCTGAAAGTTACGTGACACAGTGAAAATCAGTCCTAAGAAGGAAATTCATTGCAATCACTGCTCACATTATGACAAGAAAGCAACACAAATGAATAACCTAATGAGGAATTAAAAATTTAAATAATATTGCCAATTAAAAATATAGTAATCAACTAATTTATTTAATGAAATTTAAAAAAATTAAATTCAACAGTTTCTTTAAAACATACATAAAGCCTACTGATTTGTTCAGAGTGCACAAAATGTCACACACATTTGGAAATTTAATAACTCATTTGTCTTTATTTTATTTTTCTTAGCTTTAATGTGTGTAAATACTTTGTTGAGAACTTTTACTATGCTGACTATGTTAATTATGGAGACTGGCCTGCAGTCTTTGTGAGTTGAGATACTTGAGAAAAACAATGCTTCAAGCACAAACCAGAATTTAGGTAAATTTTAAAGATAAGAGAACAAATCAAAGAAATTGAGGCTAAAAAAATGTAGAGAATTGTTCTTTGAAATGAAACACACACACACAATAAAACCTTAGCCACAAGGGAAAACAAGGGAAGGTGAGGAAAGACTCATATCAATGTAAGTAGAAATGCAAAGGGTAAAAACACAACAGACAACACTGAAATCTAGAAAGTAGTAACTCCTACAAAAAATTGTATTCATTAAGTTGGAAAATCTTAAGGACAAGAACAAATTCCTATACTTACACAAATTATCAAAGCTAACCCCAAAAGACACAAAGATGCTTGAAAACCCAATAATGAGTGATGAAATTTAGACTGTTAAAAAAAAAAACTACCAACTGAAAATAGTGTAGGATATGTTATGTTGTATTCATTGCTGAATTCTAAAAATCCTTTAGGGATATGATATCATCAGTACTCCTCAAGCTCTTTCATAAAACTGAAAGGGAGTCCTTTTTAAGTCATTTACAGAAGCCAACATCACTTTGATTCCCAAACTAGTCAAAAACCCAATTCACAAAGACTGCAGGCCAGTCTCCATAATTAATATAGATGCAAAAGTTCTCAACAGAGTATCAACACATGCTAAGATTAAGACAACTAAAATAATGACAAAAGTACATATTATCCAGCATGATTAATGATGTCAACCACGTATCCTTAGGTAAACAATCTTAAAATTCATTAGATCAATACATCATCTAAGTGACTATACTTGAATCTTTTTTGGTTGATCATAATTTTAAGCCATGTACCTACCTCATGATTTTTCTCTACAAAACTGCCTTTGAGAGGTGGGCTCACTGGCAACCCACTCTGGTCCCCTCCTTCTTTAAAGAGCTATGCCTAGTCCTCATTTCTTCCCACCGTTATTTCACCTTCCTTTTCTTCAATAATTTTTTGTGCTCTTAAGCTCAAAAAGACTAGCACACAGAATGCAACACATCAACAAGAAGATCATACATCATGACTAAGTATGTTGCATCCCAGAGTTGTAATGATGGCTCAACATATGCAAGTCAATAAACATAATACATCACCTAAACAGAAACAAGGACAAAACTGCATGAGTATATCACTGGATGCAGAAAAAGCTATTGACAAAATCCAACACTGCTTCATGATAAGAACCTTGAAGGAAATAAGTATGGGAGAACCATATTTCAGTTTCATAAAGACTAACAGTGGCCAACGTCATATTAAATGGGAAAATCTGAAAGAATTCCCTGTAAAATAAGACCAAAGCAATGATGCTCACTATCACCACTTCTATTCAGCATAGTAGTTGAAATATTGGCCAGAGCAATAAGAAAAGAAAGGCATAAAAGGGACACATATAGGAAAAGAGAAATTCAAATTATCATTATGTGCACATGACATGTTATTATGTGTAGAACACCAACAATTCTACCCAAAAGTCTTAGAATTAATAACCAACTTCAGCAATGTAGCAGAACACAAAACCAAAACACAAAATATCAATAGCATTTTTATATACTAATAATGACTTCAGTGGGAAATTACAAAAGCAGTATAATAGTATAAAGAGAAATTAAATACCTAAGAATTAACTAAGGAAATGAAAGTCCTCTACAAAGAAAGCTATAGCACCTGAAAAAGAAATGGAAGAGCACATCTTCAAGAGAAAATGGAAAGATGCCCACAGCTCCTTGCTTGGCAGAACTAAAATTCATAAAATGACCATATTCCCAATGCTGTTGTACAGAGTAAACACAATCCTAATGAAAGTACCAGGAAAATTCTTTGTGAGCTGGAGAAAATAATCCTAAATTTCATGTGAGTGCAAAAGAGCTCCAGAATAGTGAATGCAATCATGGGTAACATGACCATCACAAGAGACATCATAAAACCTGATTTTAAATTATGCTACAAAGAAAAAGTAATAAAAACTGCACGGTACTAGAACAAAAACATGTGGATAGTGACATAGAATAGAAGATACAGAAACATCTTTGACAGAGGTGACAAGAATATGTTTGAACAAAGATATACTATTTAACAAACAGTGGTGGAGAAACTAGATATTCTATATACAAAAGATTGAGGGTCAGGGAGATGGCTCAGTGGAATAGCACATCCCTGGCAAGCGCGAGGGCCTGAGTTCAATCCCCAGTTCCACACACACACACACACACACAAAAAAAAAAAAAAAAAAAAAAAAAAAAAAAAAAAAAAAAAAAAAAAAAAAAAAAAAAAAAAAAAAAAAAAGATTGAAGCTAGATTTATTTCTTGCACTATGTACTAAAATGAAAAATGAATCAAAAATATAAACACTAAAAGAGAAACATGAACCCACCAGAAGATGAAATGGATGACTTTCTGAATAGACTTCCATTTGCACACAAAAATAAAACCAATAATCAATGAACAGGATAATATCAAATTAAAAATCTTCTGCACAGCAATCAATTACTATAGTGAAAAACAACTGGCAGAATGGAAAATAATTTTTCCAGCTATTCCTCAGACAAAAGAGTAATTTCTAGAGTACACAAAGAACACAAAATAATTAGATCACTTAAATAAAAAATCCAGTTAAAAAATGGGCAAGTGAAATGAATACAGACTTCTCAGAAGAAATACAAATGGCAAAAAAAATATGAAAAAGTGTCACTACTTCAGTATATTACAGAAATGAAGACTGAAGCAACACTAAAATCTTATCTTATACCAGGAAGAATGACAGTCATCAAGAAGTGATGCATTAAGAGAAAGACAATATAGTCCAATTTTCTGTAGGTTTTTTGATTAATGTTGGACTTTGCCAGATGCTTTTTCTTAGATGATCATGCGGTTTTTGTCACATGTTCTATTAGGATGAGAGTACAAAATTGGAATTAGAACAGCAAAAATTGCAAGTGTTACATATTTTCACTTAATAAAGTAATATGAATTTCACAAGATTTGTTTAAATACATAGTGTTGTCTTCCCAACCATATTATGGGATATATGCATGTAAAATTGGAAAAATAAAGAAATTTATAAGAAATTAAAAAGAGAAAAAGTACAACTTAAAGCAGCAAATAAAAGCATTAACTACTTCTTTCCATAAGCCAGCAGAAATCCACAGTACAGTTGTCTAAACCTTCCCAGTTACATATATAGAAGTATCTCTTTTCCCTACTCCTTCTCCTGTCCTTCTCCTCAACACAAAACTCTTTCCTTTTGAATAAATTCATTCCTTTTACCAGTGTCTACTGTACCCTTCAGATTCTTTTTTTTATTGCTGTACCAGGTATTGAACTCAGGACCTTGCATTTGCATCACAGGTGCTTGCTTATTCTACTGAGCTATTTCCCTGACCCAAAATTTGAGCAGGACTTTTTTGGGGTGTAGCTCAGGCTGCCTTAAGAGTGGGTCTGGTGTGGCTTGTGAAAGAAGGAATCAAACCACAGTCCTCTGTGCCAGACTGAGTTTGCATAAGCAGGCACTTTAAACAACTGAGCTAACCTGCAAGCCCCATATTCTATTTTTCTCTTTCTGGTTCTCACACTATTGAGACAATACAATGTTTGCACATGTGGGTCTTATTTATTTCACTTGAGATTATGGTCTCTAGTTGCATTCATTTACCAACAAAAGACTGAAATTTATCCTGTTTTATAACTAAATAATACTCCATTGTGTAAAAATACCACATCTTGCTTATCCATTATTCAGCTGATGGACATCTGGGTTATTGTCAGGATTTAGCTATGACAAATTGTGCTGCTATAAACATGGGTGCTCACAAATCACTGTGGTTTGAGGTTTGAGGTTCTTCTGGAAAAATACCCAGGAGGGGAATAGCTGGCTTGAGTGAGATCTCCAAAACTAGCTTTTGAAGGATGTCTTTCTACACTGATTTCCATAGTGGTTGCACCAGTCTGCACTCCCAACAGTGTAGAGGGCTTCTTTTTCTCTACAACACTCCAGCCTTTGCTATTGGCTCAATTGTTGCTGTTAGCCAGTCCTTCTGGGGTGAGAGGGAATCTCACTGTTGTTTTAGTTTGCATTTCTTGAATGACCAGTGATGTTGAACATTTTTTCATATATTTACTTGTCATTTGTATTTCTTCCTCTGAGAAATATATATTCATATCAGATGCCCACTTTTGGATTAGGTCTTTGAATTTGAAGGACATGATTTTTTTTTAATTCTCTGTATGTTCTAGATAGAAGACCTTTTGTCTGAGGGACAGTCAGCTATAATTTTTTTCACAGTTTGTTCATTTTCTTTTTAATCTGTTAGAAATTTGCTTTGAAGAATAGAAAATTTCCAAACAGATGAGATCATGGTTGTTGATTTTTGAAGTATTTCTCACGCAGTTTGGTTTTTGTTCATTAACTCTATGCCTACCCCTATGTTTTTAAGATTTCTGCCTATATTTCCCTCCTGAAGATTTAGTGTTTCTGCTTTAATATTTAAATCTTTGATCCATTTGGACCGTAGTTTGGTGCATCATAACAGGCATGGGTGTAGTTGTAGTCTTTGGCATGGAAAAATCCAGTTTATGCAGCACCATTTATTAGAGATGTTATCTTCCTCCTAGTGAGCACATTTGGCCCCTTTATCGAAGATAAAGTGTCAGAGTATGTTTGTTCTGTTTTATATTTGAATCTTTCTCTGGTTTTGGAATCAGAGTAATACTTGATTCCAGGAATGAGTTTTGCAGAATTGCTTTCCTTTCAGTGTTGTTGAAAAGCTTGAGAAAAGGTGGCATTTACCCTTCTCTAAATTTCTTGTGGAATTCTTCTGTGACTCCATCGGGACCTGGGTTTTTCTTTGATGGTAGGTTTTTAATTAAATTTTCAATTTTGTTTCTTGTTACTAGGTTATTCAGAATTTGTATATCTTCTTGACTCAGCTTTGGCATTTCATATGTATCTAGGATACTGACCATTTCCTCTGTGTTTTCCATCCTGTGAGAATAAAGATTTTGAAAGTAAGTACTGATTATCTGAATTTCTCTAGGATTTGTAGTGATTTTACTCTTTTCATTCTTTAGTGCATGTATTTGGGTTTTTCCTTCCTTTTAATTTGGATTAGGTTGGCTAAGGTTTTATTAATTTTATTTATTATTTCAAAGAACCAGCTCTTTGATTCATTTATTATTCAAATTGTTTACTTTGTTTTCAGTGCATTAATTTCTGCTCTAATCTTCGTAATTTCCTGCCTTCTTCAGGCTTGGGGCTTGACTTGTTCTTCTTTTTCTAGTAACTTGAGGTGCAGCATAAGATCATTTATTTCAGAGATGGCTTAAGTGCTTCCCTGACAAGTGCAAGGGTGTGAGTTCAATCCCCAGTTCCAAAAAAAAAAAAAAAAAAAAAATCATTTATTTGGGCTTGTTCTGTTTTCCCAATGTGTGAATTTACTGCTATGAATTTTCCTGGCAAGACAGCCTTCATTGCATCCCATAGGTTTCTCTAAGTTGTATCTGTATTTTCATTTTATTGTAAATATTGTTTAATTTCTTCTTTAATTTCATCTGTGACCCACTGGTTGTTCAAAAGGTTGTTACTTAATTTCCATATGTTGTTTTTGTAGTTTCTTTTGTCAGTTATTTCCAATTTTATTGTACTGTGGTTAGATAGTATGCATGGGATAATTTCAATTCCTTTTCATTTACTTAAGAGTGTTGTATGTGCTGGTATTTGGTCTATTTTGGAGAAAGTCCCATGTACAACTCAGAATAATTTGTATTTTTTTTTTTACTGATGCATGAAACATTCTGTAAAGATTTACCAAGTGAATTTCTTCACAAGTTTGATTTAATTCTCTTATTTCTTTACTAATTTTTTGACTAGTTGATCTGTCTATTTGTGACAATGGTGTGTTAAAGTCCCCCATTACTGTTGTATTATTGCCCATTTGATTTTTCATATCTGTTAAAATTTGTCTTATGCAGGAGGGTGCTCCTACATTGGGTGCATAGATAGTTATTATTGTTATCTCTTCCTCCTGTAGTTTTCCTTTAACAAGTATGTAGTGACCTTCTTTATCTCTTTAGATGATTTTTGGTTTGAAGTTGATATTGTCAGCAACCAGGGAAGCTAACCCTGCTTTGTTTTCTGATTTCCTGTGGCATGGAGGATTGTTTTCCATTCTTTGACTTTTAGTCTGTGAATTTGTTTTTGAGTTAAATGTGTTTCTTATATGCAGCATGTTGTTGAATTTTGTTTCTTAATCCTCTCTGCTAGTCTGTTTATCTTGATTGGTGAATTGAGGTCATTTTCATTGATGGTTATAACTGATACACACTGACTTAGCTTTGTCATCTTATTTACCTGATATAGGTTCCATAATTTTTCTCTTTTTTTAATTACTTGCCCTGTTTGGTGGTTCCTTTTTGTTGTCATTGAAACTGTGATCACTTCTGCCTCTTCCTAGAATATCTGTTAATACTCTTTGTAGTGTTGGTTTGGTTGTCCTGAATTTTTTTTTTTTTTTTTTTTTTTTTTTTTTTTTTTTTTTTTTTTTGTTTTTGGTTTTTGGTTTTTGATATTTAGTACAGGGTCTCACTATTCAGACAGAACTTGTAGTGCTCCTCCTATTTTCAGCCTCCCAAGTGCTGGAATTACAGGCATGTGCCACCATGCTCAGACTCAATCATCACCTGTCTCAGGGCACTCTAGGGACAGGCCGGAATGGCATGTGGAGATGGGGTTCAAACTGCGGTCCTCTGCACCTGAGTTGTCCCAAGCAGGTGCTTTACACAACTGAGCTGACCCGCAAGACCCCCTGAATTTCTTCAATTGTTCTTTATCATGCAAGGATTTTATTTCACCATTGACTTTGATGGATAGTTTTATAGCACACATCAACTGGGTTGGAAGTTATTTTCTTTCGGGACCTGAAATACTTCACTCTAAGCTCTTCTTGATTTGATGGCTTGTGTTAAGAAATCTACTGTGATTCTAATGGGCTTTCCATTGTATGTGATCTGGTTCTTCTATCAGCTTTTAATATTGTCTTCTTGTGCTTTACTTCTGAGATCTTGATTATTATGTGGATAGGCGTAGGTTTATTGTGGTTATGGCTGTGTGGAGTTCTATATGCCTCACTTTTCTGTATGTCAGGTTCTTTTCTCATGCTTGGAAAATTTTCTGCTAATACTTCAGCAAATAGTCTTTTATGTCATTTATGCTGTCTCCCCATGCTTCACTGACTTATTATTCTTTTGTTATTTTTCTTTGCTTTGTTGTGTAGCTGCTGAATCATTATTTCCTGGTTTCTTGTTAGTTTTAAGAGATCTTTTATTTCACATTCATTAGGTGCAACACTGTCTTTGAGGTCTGAAAGTCGATTTTCAATTTCATTTTAGCAGTTTTTCCAGGTTTCAGTGGAGTTCTTAATATTCTAAATACCTGTTTGAATGTTTCATGCATTCTAATTCTTTCTTGTATTTTTCATTCATTGTTTCCATCATTTTTCTTTTCTCTATTTTTCTATTTCTTCTTTAGCTGTGCTGAGCAATTCTTTCATGATTGTTGTCCTTCTTTCTGACCTGAGAGATTATTTCTGCTCTTATTTCTTCTGCAGCCTGGTATACTTCTTTCTTTACTTCAGTTGCTATCATTTCAGAGATTTCAGATGTGTGATTTCCATGTTCTTGTCTTTGTCTCCTGGACTTGTTCTGGGCAAGTGAAAGGCTTGAAATTACCTTCTGCTCCTGCATTTTGGCATTTTTGAAGCTCCCAGTAATCACCCACATGAGTCCCACGGGCTGCCCAGAATCTGCCAAAGTTCTTAAATAGCTCTATGAAAGCTCCAGACTTCTCAGTCTGGGCCCACAGATGCAGTTCTCCTGCATCCCACAGGCCACTCAGAGTCCTCCTAAGTCCTTAAAAGTTTGGATTGCCACCAGCAGAAGATCCACACCTGCACACTGGGGGTTAAGGAAGGTAAGAGCTTTCCAGAGTCCTGCAGGCTGCCCAGAGTCTGCCAAAGTTCTTAAATGGCACCAAGAAAGCTCTGTGCCTGCTTGCACTGGGTCCACAGATTGAAGCTCTTCTGTGTCCCACAGCTAGGATGCCATTACATTTATTGATTTATATATGTTAAACAGTCCTTCCATCCCTGGGATGACTCCTACTTGGTGATGTTATATAAGCATGTCCTTTATTAAGATCATGATCTCTTTAATTACCTGAGAAATTATTTCTAACTTGATTTTTTCTAGAATCTCATTCATCTGATTTGTAACTTCCACTCTTAACATTTAGAAGAGTTCAGGTGAATGGCTTTCAATTTGTTCCACCTCACTGCCCATTAGGTTTGCCCTTAATGACCCAGAGGTCTGAGGCTATATCCTGTTTCCATGCCTTTTCATCTTCTATGTATTTCTTAGTTTAGTTTTTGTTTTGATGTTTTGAACTGCTTATGCTAGGCAACACTATTGCCAGAATCAACAATGCCTCAAGAAACAACTGTTCTTCAGGGATGTCTCCCTACTGTAGCTGGACCTTGGCCCCTGAGTCTGTTATAAAATCTTACATTCTCAACTTATTGGGAATGAGAAGTTGTTCTCTACATTACTGGTGTTAATGTAAATAAGAATGTATAACCATTATGGGAATTGGTATGGAAGGTTCTCAACTAAAATTAGAAATTCCATTTTACCGAGTTAGTCCCATTCTAGGCATCTTCCCCAAAAAGCTAAAAGTATCATATTACAGTAATCCATCCATGCGTACCTATGCTTATCACTGCAGTTTATAATAACTAACTCCTGGAAGTAGCCTATATGTCCATTAACAGAAGAATGGATAAAGAAAATGTGTTTCAACCCAGGGATATAACTCAGCAGCATAGCTCCAGCCTGTCAAGCACAAGATCAGATCATGAAGGTGATTCTCAGTACCAACATCAGCAACAAAACTGTACCTCTATATAATGTAATATTGCTTGGCTAGAAAGAAGGATAATTTCTAAATGCTAACATGAAAATGGGTGCACCTGGCAAATACAGTGTTGAGTGAAATAAATCAGAAACACAAGCTTAAATGCCATATGCTATCTGTCATTTCAGCAGGGAAACATACAAAAAAGGGCAAAATAATGTTGGATGGAAAGAAATGAAGGGATAGATCTCTGGCAAATGAGATGTGGTCTAGGAAACTGGAGGAGGAAAATAGAGGCAGTAAGAAGAATTAAACTATACAATGTATACAAGCTTAATAACCACAATAAATGTAAATGCTACATGTCATAGACACAAATAGTAATAACAACAATAATACTGAAAAATGAAGAAAGGGGGTTTAGAGCTGGAATTAGGAAGATAGTTAGAAATGGGAAGAGGACTTTTTCAAAAAAAGAAACATGCTGAATTCTGGGCATGTATTTTTTGTCCAATGTTAATGTAAACTTTCTGTACTAATAAAATTTAAAAATTTCAAATGGTCAAAAACATAAGCACAACCAGAAAAGAATCTCACCATGACATATCAGAGTTAAAATTCCATGAATTCAACAAAGACAAAAAATAATAAAAACATATTAAAGAAAAATAGCAAGTAAAATATAAAGCAAATCTATCAAAGTAATTGTGAATTTCTCAGCACAAACCTTTAAGGCCAGGACAGAAAAACTGTTCAAGTCACAAAGAAGACCTTGTCAACCAAGACTTTATATCGCACAAAACTAGCCTTCAAAATTGAGAGTGTGGGCTGGAGCCATAGCTTGGCTGTCTAAGTCTGGCAAGTGCAAGGTCCCAAGTTCGATCACAGGTACCACGTGCCAAGTCGGGCCTGGAACTCTAGTGTGCCCTGCCAATGAGACAGGGACATGGTGGTGCACACCTATAATCCCAGCACTAGGGAGACTGAGACATGAGGATCACAGAGTCTAAGCTGAGTAGCGAGAGCCTGGACCACATAAATAAATAAATAAATAAATAAATAAATAAATAAATGCTTTTTAGAAAATTGAGAGAGGAATACTTTCCACAATAAAGAAATCCCTTGAAGTGCATGACCACCAAACCATCACTGCCAAAACACTTAGGAAGTCCTAGACAGAGACAGGTTGACCAGCAGCACCAGAGAACCCAAGGAATGAATGTGCCTAGCTTAGTAGAAAAACTACAGAGGAAGCACCACTGGGAAACCAATACAATTGCAGAATCCAGTAAGCACTTCACACTATTAACTGTCAATAGTGGTGGTCTCAGCTCCCCATGCAAAAGACGCAGACTGGAAGATATGATTTAAAACATAATGCAAACATATATTACCTACACGAGACACCTGGCATCCACAAGGAAGCAAACAGACTAAAATGAAAGAATGGAAAAATTATGCCCATTCAACCAGAGTCCACAAGCAGGAGTAGGAGTCTTCTTTTCAGACACAATAGAATTCTAGCCAGAGTTAATCAAAAGACATGGTGCCTACTACATCCTCTAAGGGAATAATTGAACAAAAAGAGAGAACAATTGGGAATCACTGTGCATAAAATTTTACTGCACCCAACATCATGAAATAAAAACTTAAAAGAGGATCAATAGATACTAATACAGTAATAATGGAAGACTTCAATGCATTGCTGTCTCAAATAGGCCAAGAACACCTCTCCATCCCCCAAACAACTGGAGAAACATCAGAGTTAAAGTACACTATTGAACAAGTGAAC
Source organism: Ctenomys sociabilis (assembly GCA_004027165.1). Classification (NCBI taxonomy): domain Eukaryota; kingdom Metazoa; phylum Chordata; class Mammalia; order Rodentia; family Ctenomyidae; genus Ctenomys; species Ctenomys sociabilis. The sequence goes on along the minus strand of PVKA01030810.1, from coordinate 13,859 downwards.
TTATACATCTACACTCCACTCAACAATAGAATATACTTTTTTCTCAGCAGCACATGGAACTTTTTTCAAAATAGGTCACATTTTAGTCCAAAAAAACATGTTTAAATAAATACAAAGAATTAAAATAACCCCATGCACACTGTCATATTATAGCATTATAAAGATAGAACTAAACATCAATAAAGCCACAGAAACCACACAAATGCATGAACATAAAATATTATTGAATAATCAGTGGGTCACAGAATAAATCAGGAATAAATAAAGAAGCTCTTAAATCCAATGACAATTGAAGTGCAATGTATCAAGCCCTGTGGGACACAATGAAATCCATTCTTAGAGGAAAGTTTATAGCTATGGATACACACATGAAAATGATAGAGCCCTTCCAAATAAATAACTTGATGATACATCTCAAGGTACTGGAAAACTGAGAACAGTGAAAATGTTAAATGAATAAAAGGAAAGGCATTATGTAATTCAGAACAGAAATTGATGAACTTGAGACTAAAACAAAGGATCAATGAGTCAAAGATTTTCTATTTTGAAAGGATAAGAAGGGATTTAGGGCATGTAGATGGAAACTAGGGAAAGGGGAGTAAAAAGATCAAGATGTGGTAGATAGATAGATGATAGATAGATAGATAGATAGATAGATAGATAGATAGATAGATAGATAGATACATACATACATACATACATACATACATACATAGATACACAGATACATAGATACATAGATAAAGATAGAGAGATAGATGTTTGATTAATAAATAGAGAGACAGACAGATAGAAATAGTTTCCCTACAGTGAATGTACTTACTATATATTCAAACATGTCATAATAAAAAGAAGGGAATAGCATCATATTTCAGATTTTTAGTTTACAAGATTCAATGTTTTGAATAATTCATTCTTTAAATTTTATTTTTGGACTAAGGCAGTTGCAGTCAAATTCTAGGGCTGAGGGTGAAGATCCATGATAAAGCATTAGCCTTGCACCACAAAAAGCAAACGAATCCAATATAGAAATGGGCATCTGAGATGAATACACACTTCTCAGAGGACGAAATTAAAGAAGTGAATAAATATATGAAAAAATGCTCAACATCGCTAGCCATTCGTGAAATGCAAATAAAAACAACACTGAGATACCATCTCACTCCAGAAAGAATGGCTATCATAAGGAAATCAACCAAAAGCAAATGTTGGAGAGGTTGTGGGGAAAAGGGAACACTTCTGCCCTGCTGGTGGGAATGTAGACTGGTACAACCATTGTGAAGGTCAGTGTGGAGACTCCTCAAAAGAGTAGGACTGGAAATCCCATTCAAGCCGGCTATCCCCCTACTGGGAATTTTCCCAAAGGATCTGGATACATTGTATCATAGAGATATATGTGTACCTATGTTTATAGCAGCACAATTTGTGACAGCAAAATCTTGGAAACAACTGAGATGTCCATCACATGAGGAAAGGTTGAAAAAGATGTGGTATTTCTATATAATGGAGTATTACTCAGCTGTTAAGAATGATAAGTTTGAAGCATTTATATTGAAGTGGATGCCACTTGAACATATACTCATAAGTGAAATAAACCAGACACACATGTGTAAATATTGTATACTCTCCCTAGTATATGAAGTGAAAAGAAGAAATACAAATGGAAATGTACAACAACAACTAAAAACAAGTGAGTCACATAGGGCAAAGTGAATGGCATATGCTGCAGGGTACTAATCAGCTTTTCTTCTGGATGGTTAACAACCTAAGTTCACAGATCAAAATAGGAGAAATAGAGGGGCTGCAAGGCCAGCCAACACTTTAGCCCTAACCTTTCCAGGTCAGCAAGGACTCAGGACATAGGAGAACCTGTACTGTAACATCATGAAACTCAGTTGAGCCCCAAATTTTCTGAACAAGGAGATTATGGAGCCACAGAGGAAAGAGACTGAAGTTCTATAGTGTGCCTGGGGAGAGTCACATGGAGAGAAGACTTTCTCTCAGGCTCTCACAGAGAGTGAACTAGTCAAGCATTGGCTGTGACTCATCCACATGGATTACACAGACAAAGGATCTACAGAATAAAGTACAGAATTACAAGATAACCCTGAGGGGACTTCACTGACCTCATAAGAAACATAAAGTACATGTATTGGTAGATAGGTCTTGCTCTATCTAGGTCTTAACCATCCAGCAGAATAGTATAAAAATGAGGTATACACCACAGGGCCATAATAATAAGTTGAACTGCAAATGGCTATGGTTGACACTTCTTCAGATAACTCACTATTGTTGTGGAATGTTGGACTGTGTTGGATTGTGTCGTTGAGTTCAGGCACCTAAATTGGTTGAATGACAATGGAGTGCCCATCTTTGACAGGTGTAGACAAAGGAAGGGGTATAGAAAGGAAGAATCATGATGTGTATGTATGGACAGTATAGTCGAGATAGATAATGCCATGAGTCTACATAAATGAAAGGCAAGATTTGCACTAATGGTGGTTGGACAGGATATTATGTCGGCTTCTAGTACTATGGACAACCACTAGGAAAATAACAAGGTAGAAAGTATTAATTATTGAATCTTTGATATAATTCAGGTATAAAAAATAAGTTACATAAACATCTATACTCTCTTGATTTACTGATAAGAGACATTTGCTATAACAATGTCTGTAAGTATAATATCATATATGCACCTTTGGTATCATATACGATACCAAAAATATGAAAACAGTTTGGAATGTATTGATTTATCGAATCTGTCCTGTTAAGGTGTCTTAAAACTGTCTCATTGATACTTGTACTTCAATAAAATATAAATAAATAAAAGCAAATGAAAACAAAGAAAAAGAAAAAAATAGGTCCATGCAACACTTTTTCGAAAAATTGATAAGCTAAGAATGCAATCTATAAAGATGTTCATAGAGTTCTCAGGCCCTTGTACTTGCCAGGCAAGTACTCATTCTACTGATCTATCTCCCTGACCCTGCAAAACGTTTTCATCTAGAATATTTAAAGAATTTCTAACAAGGCAGTAAGAAAAAAGTACTAGAGATCAGGTCTTATTTTAAAGACACAATTTCTGAACCAGTGTGGTATTGGTGCATTAAAAAAAAAATGAATATATTTGTGAATGAAGTAAATTATTGTAAGAAATAGGTTTGTGTGCAGTAATGACAAAGAAGAAAATATATAATCAATATAAAAATTCTTTTTGTAAATAGCTGTAATCCCATGCATATTGTAAAATAGTGCTTTCAGAAATGATATAAGAAAACATATTGTCTTTGGACTAGGTAAAGAATTCAATGAACACTAATTCTCAATGTGTTTTTAAATTGGACTTTACATTGAACATTTATATTCAGCAAAAGACAGTATTAAGGTTCTTTAAAAACAGAATTATAGATCATGATATTATTTTGCAGCGTAAATGTTATACAGAATTTTGGGGGGGCAGAACCAGGGATTAAACTCAGGCCCTTGTGCTTGCCAGACAAACGCTCATTCTATTGAGCTATCTCCCTGACCCTACAGAATGTTTTTATCTAGAATATTTAAAGAATTTCTAACAAGGCAGTAAGAAAAGAATTGAAAACTTAATAGGAAAATGGACAAAAAAAATCATAAAATATAGATGAGTCAAAGCCATTTGAAAATGTTTGATCTCAGTAATCAGACAAATTGAGGCTAACAGCACAAAGGGATAGAAACAGGTACCTGAATATACACTGCAATGAGTGCTAATGAGAATGACAGACTCACATTAATGTGTAAGGGCTCCAGATCTCTCCTGAGACGCCAGCAGCAGCCAATCAATAGAAACACACTGCAATCCCATTTGCCATTTCTGCCACTAATTGAGAAACCAGGAAGATTAAAAGATAACTCACCATCAAAAACGCTGGAGACCTGAAAGCAACAGAAAGACATAGTCAAAGTGCTGAAAAACTAGGAATATGAATTTTAATCCTGAAAAACTGACTTTCAAAAACACTGTGTGACAACACATTTTTAAAGAGAAAAGTCAATAAGCTGAGTGAACTCATTACTAGTAGATGGACTTTATGAGAAATACTAAAAAAGCTTCTTCGGTCTGAACACAAGTGATCAATGACAGTAACCTGAATCCAAATACAAAAATAGGCAAGTGAACAAGAGGAATTGCTTAATTACAAAAGACTGTAAAAGTGTGTGTTTAGTTTGAGTTCTTAACTTAAAAGGCAGTTGTACAAATGTGTCTATATAATTGTGTTGTTGCCTGTACAATACAGTATACTTCACTCAGGCAGCACAAGGGAGACAGCTGGGAACAGTAATGTCCTGGGGTGAGAAAATGACAAGAAATGGTAGATGCCCAGGAACAAATGGTCAGTCTTTTTACTGATAAATAAGAAAGTTTTATTATTCTTTCTTGCCTCATTTCTATTAAAAGTCGTAGTGTTACATAACAACATCAATTGATAGCAATGTCTTTAATATTTATAGATGTAATGTGTATAGCACCAGTATAAATGGTAGCAGTGAAATATAAGTATATGTGTAACATTTCCCTATTTCACTGGAATTTAATTAATATAAATGTACATTCTAAAGTTTAATGTGTTTATAACATAACCCCATTAATGTGCTAAAACAGTCATGTTACTGACACTTTAAATTGGCAAAGTATACAATGTCATTTTTTATAAATAGCTCAGTGAAACTATCTGGGAAACATTTGTAAAAGAACTAATGCCAAGAGGATATCATGAAGTAGGAAAACTGTGACTTCAGATACACTTCAGCACCAACCTGATGCCTTCTCTCTCTCTCTCTCTCTCCACACACACACTTTTGATCTCTTTCAAACAAACAACATACCTAGATATACAGCTACTTTCTCTTAGTTCGCTAAGAAGAAAGATTTGTACTAATAGTATTTGGACAGGATATCATGTCTGCATCTTGTACTATGAATAACTAGTATGAAGACAACAGTAAGCAATGTATTAATTATTGTAACTGTCCTACCAACCTGTTTTGAAACTGTCTCATTGCTATTTCTTTCTCAATAAAATTAATTAAAAAATAATAATGAATAAAAAACATAGTGACAAAACAATCACATACCTCATACTCCTATGTTAGGAGTACCTTACTGTTTTCTTTTTTAATTTTTTTGTTTCCATAGAAAATGATCTAGAACTCTTAAGAGATGCTTTTGGTCAACACTTACAAAAGGATGAATTTGAGACACCCTCACTCTCTCTTCCTGGTAAGAAAAAAAAATTCAAGTTTAATATTTCTTATTTATTTACATCCTTTGGAGTTTAGTTGAGTATGTACCTTTAATAACAACATTACTTTTGTTATTATGAAATGGACAAAAAGCCTCATGAGTCTCCTTCTATAATTGTGTGCTGATATTTATCAGAAACATAAAATTAGCTTGATGTCATTGCTTTTAGAATTGACTCATTTAGTGAACAATACAGAAAATCAAATGATTTAATGAGTTTAGAATGTTACTTGGAAACTGTATCTATTGCTGTTTTAGTTGCTTGAATCTGCAAAATCAGAACAGCTGGCTGGTAGCTGTGGGAGAAAGTTGAAAATGAGTTATTCCACTACCAGTTCTCTGTACACTTTTAAATGTTAGACAGTAACAATTTGAAAGATGCAGAGTCCTTTAGTTATATTGCTATAGATCAGATACTATACTGATACCTTTAGTCAAATGTTAGGCAAGCCATTCCTTGGTATCTGCCTGGTGTGATACTGAAAGATGCACACAGCTTAGTAGAGAAATGAGAGAAAGAGACACCAAAGGAGAGCCCCTCTAACACTATAATCATGCAGTAGTACTTGTCGTGTGCATGGTAGCGCACACCTATAATCCCAGCTGCTAGGGAGGCTGAGGTAGGGTGGTCCTGAGTTCAAGACCAGCTTGGGCTACATAGCAAGAACCTGTCTCAAAAAATAAAGATTGTGGTATACCTTAGTCTGCTCTGATGTAGAGGAGCAGAATTGCATGGTAAGAGACATAAGTAAAATAAATCCAGCCAAGTCATTAAAAATACAAAGGCAGATTAACAACATATCCCCAGAAGAATAGAAAATCAATATCAAAATGTATGCCTAACATGCTTGGTTATCATGTAAGTATGTGAGTCATTCAAAGAAACAGTAGAGTATGACCCCTGCATAGCAAGAAAGCAGGCAGCAGGATGGCTTGTGAGGGTCCCAGTGAAAACTCAGTCAACAGTGACTCCTAAGCAGTTCCTATAAGCATGTAGAAGTACTGAAGGAAGTTATTGTTACAAAAGAAATGGAAGATATTATGAAAGATCTAATCAGATAGGAAACAGCTATATACATAAGAGGAAATATTTTACTAAGGACCACATGGAAAAAGTAGTGTTGACAGGTGTAGACAAAGGAAGGGGAATAGAAAGGAAGAATCATGATGTGTGTGTATGGACAGCACAGTTGGGATAGATAACGCTGTGCTTCTACATAATTCTATGAGAGGCAAGATTTGCACTAATGGTGGTTGGACAGGATATCATGTCGGCTTCTAGTACTATGGTCCTCCACTAGGAAAAATACAAGGTAGAAAGTGTTAATTATTGAATCTTTGATGTAATTCAGGTATAAAAAGTAAGATACATTGAACAGCTACACTCTCTTAATTTACTGATAAGAGACATCTTCTATAGTAATGTCTGTAAGTATAATATCATGTATGCACCTTGTACGATACCAAAACATTATGAAAACAGTTTGCAATGTATTAATTTATCAAATCCATCTTATTAAGGTGTCTTAAAACTGTCTGATTGATATTTGTACTTCAATAAAATAGAAAAGAAAACAGCAAGAAAAAGATCACTAGAGGACTGAAGTATTTTTGTTGTTGTTGTTTACATTTAGGAGGGTTTTTTCTCCTTATAGGTTCTCTGCTTTTTCGTTAAGCTTGTCTTCTGCTTCGGTTTCTTATCCAGTGTATGAAATGCATAGGGTCCTCTGGGAACTCTCTCTTGAGTGCTAAGGATGGATTGAGTGCTGAAGATTTTCCAGTGTATATTGTGCACATGATTTCTTCACTCAGCAAGTGAATTCACCTGGGTGAACCCTTCTCCTGAGTGTCTCTCCTGATTTCCTTGGCCATTTTATAACTAATTTTCACATTCAAGAGCTTTTTCCAAGGCAGAGTCCTAGACGCTACTTCTTCTTGTTAGTCTCTCTATTATTATATCCTGACAGGATCTGTCCTTGGAAAAAATCTTGCACTGAAGTTGAATCATTGCTCTCAGGTATAATCCCTTTGTGTGAGTAGCTGCATTTAGGGGCTTTTCTCTCAAGGTTCAATGGTTTCTTTCCCTTGTCCAAATTGTAGTTCTCATGTTTGGAAAGTGGAAGCCAATTTGAGACTAGGTTCCTAAAGTTCTCTGGCATCGCATCCCTTGGCACAGGATCCAGCTTGCCCCACCCCTCTGGCATAAAGTCATTGCCCACATCCTTGACTGTCATTGTTTCCTGATATCTGACTGAGTCGCAAAGCTTCCTCTTCTCCCTCTTCTGTGCACTTCTCTCAGGAAGAGCCCTTCTCTCAGGCATCTGAACCATGGTCCAAAGATTTTGCCCTTCCCGCAAATCTAGACCTTGCTGTGTGAAGTAGTGGTAAGTCTCAGGAGGCCGGACATTGCTTTCCTTCACCCTCCAGGAGCTCTGCTGAGAGGTCTAGATCAGATCAGGCCAGGTTTCTTCCCCATCATTCAACCTGCCTTGGTCCTTGGGAGCTTCAGCTTGGAAACCCGAGGACAGCATCCCTGAAACAGTCCCTTCCGTTGTATGGAGCCCTCCTCCCAGTGAATTATGTTTGAAATACCAGAAGAATGAATCAGCAAACAGCGTGTTAAGAATACTAAAGTGTTACACCAGCCTACATTCCCACCAGCAGTGAAGAAGGCTTCCTCTTTCCCCACAGCCTCTCCAACATTTGTTTCTTTATGATAGCCATTCTTTCTGGGCTGAGATGGTATCTCAATGTTGTTTTAAGTTCCATTTTATAGATGGCTACTGATGTGGAGCATTTTTTCATGTATTTATTAGCTTCTAGAATTTCTTCCTCTAAGAAGTATATTTTCATCTTGGATGCCCATTCTGGATTGGATCCTTAAGTTTGGGGGCCCTAATGTTTTGTAGTTCTTTATAGATTCTATTGAGAAAGTCTTTGTCTTAGTGCTTATGAGCTAACATTTTTTCCAAATTTGTGGGTTGTCTTTGGCCCTAGCCCTTCAACATCAGTAAGGATTCAGGACATAAGAGAACCTGAAGTATTTTTTTGTTGTTGTTGTTTACATTTATGAGGGTTGTAGTGAGAACTAAAACCTTCAGTTAGTTACTGTAACATCCTGTAACTCAGTGGCATCCCAAATTTTCTGTTCAAAGAGATTATCGGGCCACAGAGGAAATTGATCAATGATGTAGAATGTGCCTAAGGAGAGTCACAGAGAGAAAACTTTCTTTCAGGCTTTCACAGAGAACAAATTGGTCAGGCAATGGCCATGACTCATCCACATGGCTGACGCTGACTACAAACTATGGTACAAGGTTTCAGGATAAATCCTGAGGGGATTTGACTGACCTTGGCAAATATAAAAATTAAATTTCTTGTTATATAGATCTTGCTCTATCTTGGTCTCTGCAGATAACCCACTACTACTAAGGACTACTGAACTATATTGGATTATTTTGCTGAATTCACTCACCTACAATATTTAAATGGCAATGGAACGCCCATCTCTGACAAAACTAAACAAAAAAGGGGGCTATAAATGAAGGACCATTTTGTAGTTTATATATACATATATATGTATAAAATACTTAGGATAGATATACAGCTGCTTTCTCTTAGTTCAATGGGAAGAAAGACTTGTACTAATAGTATTTAGATACGATATCATATCTGCATCTTGTACTATGAGTAAGCATTATAAAGACAGCAATATACAATGTATTAATATTGTAACTGTCCTACCAACCTGTTTTGAAACTCTCTCATTACTACTTCTTTCTCAATACAATTAATTTTGTAAAAAGAGCACAGAGAAAAATGGACAGAAAGGGTATTTGAAGGAGTAATAGCTGAAGACTTCAAAAATACTCAATGATAAATATAAGTATATACATCAAAGGCTAAGAAATCAAAGAAATTAAACACAAAGAAATCCCCTACCAAATCTATCAGTAAAATATGCTGTGACACAAATATAGAGAAAATCTTAAATGCAGCAGAGATAAAAATACATCTGTAACTGGGACCACAGAGTATTTGTCAGGGTTCTCCAGAGAAGCATGATGAATAGGGCATATTACATTCAGATTAGATGTGCAAAGGGAATGTATTAAGAATTAGTTTGCACATTGATAAATCTCACAGTAGGTTGTCTGCAAAACACAGGCCTTGGGGAGTTAATAGAATGGCTCATTTTAAGTTCATGGGCCTGAGAGTGTGCAGTTCTAAAGTCTGAGAGCAGAAGACTATATCCCAATTCTAAAAGAAAGAGAAGCAAGAAACTAATTCAACATTGCTTCATTTTTTGTATTATACCAGGGTGCAAGCCAATTTGATGGTGTTAGGACCAGGGAGATAGCTCAGTGACATAAGCTCCTACCTGGCAAGTACAAGGTTCTGAGTTCGATCCCTGTAACAAAAAAAAGTCTCAGAACTGGACAGATAGCTCAGCTCACTAAAGACCTGCTTAGGCAGAGGACCATGGCTGGATTCAATCCTCATCTCGCTGTAACACCCCCTCCCCCTGGAGAATCACCATGAGTCGGATCTACATACTGAGACCCTGTAAACCCTGTACTATATACAAAAAAAAAAGTCTCCCAATTTGATGGTACTTTTATCGAGGGCAGCTCTTCTACCTCTTCCATTCATACTACCATACTAGTATCTGCTGGAAACACCCTCATGGACACACCTAAAAATAATAATTACCAGTTTTGTAGGTATCCTATAATCCTTGTTCACATCTACAATTAATCCTGTAAAAGTAAAAGCTGATTTATCATTAGAAACTATTAAGACTGAGAGACAATGAAGTATTGTATTCTTCCAAAGTACTGGAAGAATCCTGTCAAAAAAAGACTGTCAAATAACATTTACATACACAGCAAAGTTATATTTCAAAAGAGATGAAATGAAGATATTTCTAAATGAATCAGTTTACAGAATTAATTGCTAGCAGAGCTGTTTTCCAATAAACTGTGAAGATTTGATTTCTCCAATTTTTTTTTTCAGCACTGGGGATTGAACTCAGGACCTTGAGCTCACCAGGCAAGTGCTTCTATTGAGCTAGCTCCGCAGTCTTCTCCCAATTGTTTGAGGCCCACAAAATGAGCATGGTTTGAAGGAAGTCTATAACTCTGAAAGACCATTAAAAAACATATTTCATCTCATTCTTTCTATTAATTGACTTTAAAATCAATCATGTTGAACAATATTTATATAGTTATGTTGTTGAATCTTTAAAATATAGCCATGGAACACATGGCATCACATTTGATGTTACTACTGAACCAAATGTAAGGGGCCGGCCAGACATCTCAACAGATTAAAGCACCTGCTTAGGCAGGCACAGGGACCAGAGTTAGATACCCAGTGTGCCAAGCCAGCCCCACCAGTGTGCCAAGTCAGGACACACTGAGATGGTGACGGAGACTGGGTGGTTGGTGTATGCCTGTAATCCCAGCACTTGGGAGGCTAAATACAGTAGGATCACTTTGTAGTGGATCTGTGTAGTAAGACCCTGCAGACCATGCACTAAATACATAAGAACTGAAAAGTGATGGTTGGGAAAAGTGATGCATTGAAGTAAGAAAATAAAAAGTAATAATATGCAAGAACAGTGACTAGAACCAAAAATTTTAAGATTAGCATAGTAAACACTATAAATATAGTCATACACAACTGGATGCATTCTGAGACATGCATGATTATGTTATTATTTTGTCATTGTGATACTGTCAGGGCTGGGCATATAACCTCTGCCTGGTGTTGCAAGGCCCTTGGTTCAATTCCTGGTACAAAAAAAAAAAAGAAGAAAGAGAGAACATCTTTCTTGTAAAAAAACATCTTTATATGAAAACAAGTTGTTATATGCAACTTGTTTTTTTTTTACTACACCATTGAGTCTGGTGAACGTTTCTAAAAACTACAAAATTACATAATGATGGAAATGGAAAAGGGACCAATCATAGGTCTGATAATAAATGTAATCATTTGCATTTTCTTTGTGCTAAGTGGACCTCAGAGGTCACTTTTTCTGAGTCCAACAAGTATTTATTTTTTTAACACTAGTGCCTACATGATTTATAGTTGTGTGACCTGAATGGAAAACATCCTGGATGAATCAAAGAATTTCTGGATTATAGTTCATTCCTGTGACTAAGAAGACCATAGGTTTTTTCTGTTTGCTTGTTTTAGGTAGAAGTGACAAACATAGTCCTTCTATTGTTATGAGTATTTCTTCTAGTGAGTTCTGGCAATGCCACATCTGATCTTACTTGATTCCACTCTTGGCTTTGGTCTGAGCCCTGTACAGTCCTTTCCCTTTCACCTCAAAAGGAACACCTTTGTACACGGCCACACAGTCCTGTCTGGTGTACAAGCCAGGCTGGATCTGCTCCAAAATCTTTTCAGGATTTAGCTCCTCGTCAGGCTCTCCAAGGCAAGCACCAAAAGTGACTCTGTCTCCACAAACAGAACCATCAGGAGGAGCCAGGATCTCAACCTTCTTTGCAAAGCAAAATCACCATCGGATTTTGCATCTGTTAAAGAAGAACATGATTCCCTAGGCCACTGATGACTGTTCTTGGGGCTGCTTCTCCAACATCTATTTCTTCTACATATAAAAGAATCTGCAACAAGGTGTTTTTTGGCATTAATGATTTGGCCAATTTGAAGATCTAGATGGGAAGCATCTATTGGCTTGAGTCAGCACTTCCTGCTGCAGATGTCTTAGAAACCTTTCTTTTCAGTGTTTTCTTTCTCCTTTTCTTCTCCACCCTTTTTTATCTTTTTTTTTTTTTTTTTTTTTTTTGGCACCCGATGATACAGTTACAGGTGTAGACTTCTGCATTTTCAGCAGTCACAGAATTGGTCTGCAGTGGAGTATCAGATGGGCATGGTGTTTGTTTCACTCCATTCTGAATTTTGGCCTGAATCAGCTCCTGTTTCTGTTCTTCAGTTTCTTTCCTCAGCTTAGCATTTTCAGCTCAAAGCTTTTTCTCTAAGTATTGCCTGCAAAATCTCTTTTTCCTTGAGAAGAGCAACTTGCTGTTTAAGATATTCCGTAATTTGATCTGCCTCTGCCCCCTTCTGCTCCAGTCTCTTCAGAACAGCCTCACTGGTTGTCATTTTTGCCAAAAAATGACAGAAACTTATGACAGTGATTCCCAAAGACCACAGTTTTTGAAGCTTGACTGTAGAAAATTGTTATTCTAGCTCAGCAGGCATGCCCTATAAAAGGAATTGGGTTTTAATATAAATTTGAAAGTTATATTATTAGCATTTATCTGGGATGATTTAAACTTATAGAGCATCATTCCATAGAAAATTCACCAAATAAGAGTTATATGTCTGCATCTTGTACTCTAGATAATGCTATGAAGACAATATGCAATGTATTAATTATTGTAACTGCCCTACTAACCCATTTTGAAACTGTCTCATTGCTATTTGTTTCTCAATAAAATTAATAAAAATGAAAGAAAGAGCTATATGGCACAGGGGTATTTTGCTTTTCCCTAAATGTATGCTTTTATTTAGTTATGTAAACAAATGTATGCATCAATATAAAGTGACTTATGTAAATGCTAGCATCCTTTTCATTCTAAGATTGTGTTAGTCTCCAATACAGACATATTATTCTAACTCTTATTCTATTAACACAAATGTTTTAACTTATTATCACACATATAATCTAGTATGTAAATAGTTACATATGTGTCTTCCTATGTTTATTTGTCTAGGAACTAACATAGATAAATTCACCAATGAAGCTAAAAAAAATAAATTAAAGAGTGAATTCAAGACACAACTGAGGAATCTCCTTGGTATGAAAAAGAGTTATTTAAATGTAATATTTCTAGTTAATTTATCTTCTTTGGTGTTAACCATTTATAGGTATCCATAGGAATAGTAACTGTAATTACTATCTTATGAATAAAGTCTTTATCAGTCCCCCCAATAATTTGTTCAACTCTAGTTAAACTAGCAATGTACAAATAACTCCAGATATAATTTTTGACCCACCCCACTTAGAATATAAACCATTAAGAACAATAGTAAAATAGCCTCAATGTGCTTTGAGGAAGTATAATTTATCCAATGTTGTTCTAGTCACTATTTCAGGGGTAAATAGAAATTTCTCTTCTAAACTTGCTAGAGCAGAACAACCATCTAATGGATGTAACAAGAAGAACAATTCAACACACAGTTATTTCTTTGGTCATCAGTTCCCTCCATATGATGAAAATGTCAGACAAACTGCAATAAAGTCCTTTGTCATATTTTTCGGATATCATACAAGTGTATTTAGTCTTAGAATTGCCCTGTTAAACACAATTTTTTCTGATCATCGTTGTAAAACAAAACAAACAAATAAAAACACACTTTAATAGAAAAATAAAGGATAGCGATAGAGATTTTTTAAAACCACTGTCAGGTGCCAGGCATGGTGGCACATGCCTGTAATCCCAGCACTTGGGAGGCTGAGGCAGGAGGATTGTTGTGAGTTCGAGACCAGCCTGAGCTACAAAGTGAGTTTAAGGCCAGCCTGAACTGCATAGTGAGACCC